>CAUZLF010000222.1:0-48613 GCA_963580285.1 Lucinisca nassula | reverse complement strand
TGCTTAAAACCTGATAAAACCCTCGGAAAATATTTATAAATGTTGGTAGGGGAAAATATGGGGTCCAAACCAAAACCGTGTTATATCCGAATTTGTGCTGTAACGAATCATGCTATAACGAGGTCTGTGTGTATCTCAACCGGACACTCCCCTAAGTATCGAAATGAACCATGTTATATGTTACTATGTAGTGAGAAAGAACTTTAAAATGGTTTTGATTTGTGATTGTAGCCAGGGGACAGAATCCAGGCCATTGGAACCTTCCGTTGTTTGCCAGGCAAGAAGAATGGGTATACCACAGGAACTTTCAGGTATCGGTCATCCTACTAGTCACCTCAATTCATTGTATAACCCTCTCAGATATAAATGATTCTGCTAATCACTGTGATAAATGAACCTCTATTCCACTTTCAAACAAGTACAGTAAATTCCACTGTTAAGACTAGAGCTGGCAAATCGGAGATGAAAAGCTAATCGATTATCAGTCCTGTCATTGCGATCGATAATCGATTGGTAATCGTTAAGGGTTTTGTAATAATTTTACCTGTCTGGCTTGCTGTCTGAGCATGACTCTTACCATATGTTGCACTTAACCATATGTATATTTGAACAGACAGGCGTGAGCAAAAAGTGTAGACCCAGATGAGACACCGCATAATGCGGCGTCTCATCAGGGTCTGCACTGTTTGCCACTCATCCAGCTATTTTAGGCATAACTTTGGGTAGTAGATTTTACCTATCAAGTAATCGATTAAAAGCAAATCAGAAATGATAATCATTTTTGAGGGATTTATCAATCAAGTAACCGATTATACGATTAATCGTGTCAGCCTTAGTTAAGACCTGCTAATATTAAGGCTAATTCTTCTTTTAAACACATTTAAAAGGTATGTTATTCAACACCCAATGTCAGCTAGAAAGAGACCACCTTTGGGACTTTTTCAAAAGCAGTCTTAAATTAAGACCAGTTTTGAACAGTTCCAAAGTTGGTCTTGTTGGAATTGATTACATTTCACTGCAGATTGTTGCAGTCACGGATTTTGTAAAACTGATTGGTGGTGACAACGACAAGGCATGCTAGGTGGCCAGCTGATTGTCTAGATAGAGTAGATAACAAATTTATCCAATTGCTCTAATCCTTTGTTTGGTTAAGTGATAAACACATTTGGACAAACTTGAAAAGTGTCACTTAGAACTCCAGTACCTATACATAATACCACAGAAACTGTGAATGTGTTTCAAGAAACAACCAAATAATGTTACTGGTACTCAAAACATTCCACCCACTTTAATTCCTTTTGATCATTGATTTTCACTTTTACCATGTATTTCAATTTACTGCTATTATATTATGTAACGGTAAGCCTGTGAGAAAATTCATACTTGTAGTAGCGGAGACATGTGAAAATGGGCTGCATGATGCTTCCATGCAGAGCTGAAACCGGCTCGCACACGAGTACTGATAAACCCCCACCCACCGGGGCTTGAAGAAATAGGCTGCACGATGCTTCCTTGCAGAGCCGAAACCGACCGCACACGAGTACTGGTAAGCAGTTTACAGGATCTAAGCCTTCCCCAGGCAAAGCAGTGCGAGTCTGACCGTCCATACTTATAAACCCTATTTGTTTCATTAGGCGACAGGGCTTGAGATGTCAGTGTCTGGTAAAAGTCCCAAAAAATTGGAAGCAGCGTCTCCAAAATGACCTTTACAGTGTTGAAGAGGACGTTAAAGCTCAAATCAAACAAACAAAAACAAACTCAGGCAGAGCGGTGCGAGTCTGCCGGTCCATGCTTATAAACCCTATTGCTTTCATTGGGCGGCAGGGCTTGAGATGTCATTTCATGGCAATGTTGGGTAAAAGTCTCACAAAATTGGAAGCAACATTTTGGCTCAAACGCTTGATAGAGGACCCTGATTACAGGTGTACACGGTGCCAAGGAACTGCACGCCCCTTAGATGGCAGACCACAGAGGGAAGTCCAAGTCGGATCCGACAAGCTGGAGGTTGTAGCTTCCTTCTGCTACCTAGGTGATATGCTGTCTGCAGCGGGTGGTTGCGACCTTTCAACTACATCACGTGTGAAAACAGCCTGGAAGAAATTCAAGGAGTTGCTACCAGTTCTCTCTTCCCGCCACCTCTCGTTCAAGACACGTGGCCGTGTGTATAGCTCTTGTGTGCGGAGCGCAATGCTCCATGCCAGTGAGACATGGCCATTGACAAAGCCAAACCTCCAACGTCTACAGCGAAATGACAGGGCAATGATCAGACAGATCTGCAATGTCAAGCCACAGGACACTGTCACCATCAGGTCCAGTGAGTTACTTGAGCGTATGGCATTGAGGACCTGGACCTCATCCTGAAAGAGAGAAGACTTCGCTGGAATGGACATGTGGAACGATCCAACGGTGCAGTCAAGACTGCCTGTGACATACAGGTAAGTGGAAAGCGGGGGCTAGGAAGGCCCAAGATGACCTGGAAGCAGCTAACAGAAAGAGAATGGAAGCTCTCTGCTATTGATCCTCATGATAGACAAGCCTGGAGATCTGGTGTAAGATCTGCCATGTGTGCAGCAAGCCAGCTACCTGGAAGGGGGCCCACTTATGTGGACGTTGCCCCTGTACCTGCACGTTAATAAAAAATCCGTTGATGATGATGATGATCTCCAAAATGACCTTTGCAGTGTTGAAGGGGACGTTAAAGCTCTAATCAAACAAAATCAATAATCATTTTTTCTGGAGTTTATAAAGATTATCTGATTAGTCATGGCAGCCTCACCTAAGTAACAACTTTTTCTCATTTCAGAACTATATTGATAGCCAACAACATTCAGCTTCTCAGCAAGGAGGTGTCCCCTATGTTCTCAGCAGAAGATATAGCGAAAATCAAGAAATTCAGTAAACAGAAGAGTACAAATGTATTTGATGCACTTGGCAAGTCACTGGCACCGTCAATTCATGGACATGAGTATATTAAGAAGGCGGTGTTGAGTATGTTGCTAGGAGGGACAGAGAAAGTGTTAGCCAATGGTTCCAGGCTTAGGGGAGATATCAATGTTCTGTTGATAGGAGATCCTTCAGTAGCCAAGTCGCAAATGTTAAGGTAACTTATCAGCATTATTGATATGAAACACCTAGTGTATCTTATTTTTGTGGAATTTTGCAAGTTGCGAAGTTTGATTTACACATGAAAAGGTTAATGATCATGATATAAATGGCACTTAAATACAGTATAATTGTAACATCGAGGGGTTAGAACAAGATCTAGTAGACCCATGACCCCTAGATTTTGGGCTGGTCCCAAAGGTTTTTAAGAAAATTCCTGTTTAAATGTAACACATGCAGAACACAGTGTCTCGTCAGGGTCTCTACCATTTGCCATGTTTGAGCCTCATTTGGGTCATGTGAGATGCAGGTTCTGCAGTGGAAGGTCAGGTGCTTTTCCTCAGTGATCTGGTTTTTTTACCGGCATGACTTCTAGGGCTGGCTAATCAGAGTTGAAAAGATGATTGATTATTTGTGATGCCATTGCGATTGATAATCGATTAGTAATCACTGTAGGTTTTATCATAATTCTACCTTTCTGGCTTTCTGCCTGAGCATGAGACTCTTAACATGTTATATAGTTTACTGTATGTTTTCGGACAATCAATCCTCGGTAAACAGTGTAGACCCAGATGAGACCCGTAGAAAGTGGCGTTGAGACAGCAGAACACGGCGTCTCATCAGGGTCTGCACTGTTTGCCACTTATCCAGCTATTTAAGACACAACATCAGATAGTAAAGTGTACCTATCAAATAATTGATTACTAGCAAATCAGTACTGATATTTTAGGGAAATTTATTGATTGATTAATCGTGCCAGCCTTTGTGACTTCTGATTAGTGCTAACGCCTACCTTGATCTATTAAATACAAAGTGAAATAATCTTGAAAGAGCTGTGAAACTAAAATTTAAAAACAAAAAATGCACAGTAAACTTAACAACCTCGTTTATGACAGAATTCTTAAATTTCATAGTAAGTATATCTAATATGGAGGCATTTTGCTGGAAAAAAAATATGAAAAACACTTTCAAAAGTTATGCACATTTTTGTTGCTATAATGATATAATGTAGCCTTAAATGAGGTTTGAACCATGTTAACAAACACCATTGTGAGTAAAAATCCTAACAATTTTGACACCTAAAAGTTTCAAGACTTCCGCGTGCATAAAACGAGAAGGAACCGCAACCGGTGGAGATCCTGATCAGTCTCTCCTCTAGGAGCAGTCTGATCTGGGTCTGCACTGTTTACCCAGGCCTGTCTGAAAACCGGATTACATTACAGTAGACTTTGTTGAATTGTTATCTATGATGCATGTGATTGTTTTGACAGGTATGTGCTCCACACAGCTCCCCGGGCTGTGACGACGACGGGTCGAGGGTCTTCCGGTGTTGGTTTGACAGCTGCTGTTACAACAGATCAGGAAACAGGTTTGTCAGCTTCTTATCTTGGATCTTCTGTACTTATCCTAAATATTTGGGCACCTCCATTTCTTACTGTGAACAAAAACCATTTACTACCCAATGTTGTGTCTGAAAATGGCCTGATGGGCCGCAAATGGGTAAATCCTGATGAGTGCTGCCAGTCTGTCCGAACACATAATGTAATTAACACCCCTGTAAAGCCCACTATTTTACAGGCGTACTCATTGTTTCTTATTATACCCCTGGCATACAAAGTATGTCAGGGGATATATAGTTTTCGTCTTTCCGCCCGTTCGTTGGTTGGTTCATTCATTTGTTCATTTGGTCGTTCGTCAACCTTTACATCAAAGTTTTGCATTAAACCTTTTTGATTTCTCATATCTCTGTAACCACAGGTTGGATTCTCTTCATATTTGGTACAGGATATCTCTATAGCATTACCTTTCATATGGAATATCTAAGCCCCTGGGTCAAGCCCCTGGGTGGGTTGTCTGTCTGTACATCTACTTTAAGTCAAAGTTTTGTGTTAAACCTTTTTCATTGCTGATATCTCTGTAACCCCATGTAAGATTCTCTTCATGTTTGGTAAAGGATAACTCTGTAGCATTACCTTTCATATGGAATATCTAAGCCCCTGGGTGGGCTGTCTGTCTGTTCATCTAATTTGACGTCATGTTTTGTGTTAAACCTTTTTCATTGCTGATATCTCACCACATGTTAGATTCTCTTCATGTTTGGTAAAGGATATCTCTATAGCATTACCTTTCATATGGAATATCTAAGCCTCTGGGCCAAGCCCCTGGGTGGGCTGTCTGTCTGTCTGTTCATCTACTTTTACGTCAAAGTTTTGTGTTAAACCTTTTTCATGGCTGATATCTCTATAACCACATAATAGAATCTCATGTTTGATGAATGATTTCATGATGCATGTCCCTTCCCCCACCCATGGTGTCCTTGACCTCAAGGTCAGGGACTTAGAAATTTTACATTTGGTTAAAGTTTTATGTCAAAGTTTATAGATGCCTGCATGTTCTATTTGATGCCCTCACTCCCTTGGTCCATTTAGAAATTTTATGTTTGGTTTAGCTTTTACAAGCACATTTATAGATTCTTATAGCTCCTTGACTTCATTCATATTACATACAAGCTCGAAAGATATATCAGAGGGTGACTCTGGTCGGGGGTATACGTGACCTACTGGTCGCTTTCTCTAGTTTCTGCTCTAAGATATAGGTTCTGGGTACTCATGAGGCTGTTCTAATTAGCACCCACAACCTGTTTAACCCATTTAGTACCAGAAACCCCAAATCAGGTACCCTGGCAAACAGTGCAGAACGTGGCATCTGATGTGGGCCAACACTGTTTGCCAAAAGTTAAGCCATTTTCCAAATAAATTCGGAAAGAAAAAAAACAACTTGATACCCTAAATTTTGGAATGAACTCCTGCTATATATAAGGAGGAAGATTCCATTTGTTACAAAAATGGTTAACTCTTATCTTGCTGTTCACGACAACCCATATCTTTGGAAACAGTGTAAATCCAGATCAGATGGCTTCTGAAGAAGCCATCTGATCAGGATCTACACTGTTTGACATTCAGTTTATAAATTTTTAGGAATAAATTACATCAAGTAATCTGATTGGTTCAAAGTCAGAGATGGGTGTGGCTTAAATGAATATTCAGGAAGAGAAGGGTTAAGCTAGAAATAAGAAAAATGAAAAAAAAAAAAGTGAAAAAAGCTAGTTCTAGAGATAAGAAAGGTAAGGCTGCCACGATTAATCGGATAATCGATTAATTGATCGATAAATTCCAGAAATATGATTATCGATACTGATTTTTCGTAATCGATTATTTTCTTAGTAGAATTTACTAGCCAAAGATATTTCTTAAATAGGCGGATGAGTGGCAAATAGTGCAGACCCTGATGAGACGCCGCGTTCTGCGGCGTCTCATCTGGGTCTACACTGTTTGCTCCGGCCTGTCTGTGCAAAACCCTAGAGTGAAGTACAGCATATGGTAAGAGTCCTATTCAGACAGAAAGCCAGACAGGTAAAATTATGACCAAATCTCCAGTGATTACTAATCGATTATTTATCGATATGGCAAGCCTGATAATCGATTATCATTTCAGCATCGATTAGCCAGCCTTAAAGAAAGGCACCTGTTTGGGACAGGTATGTGTTATCATAATGATATTCCATGTGTTTCCTTGATTCTGTCAACATTATTGCCAAACCTAGCCCCAGACCCTTTGATCTAGTTCTTGTGGAAAAAGGGAATGGATACATTTTTCAAACAAGCATTATGGGGATGATTCAGGATGTAATTTGCTCCTCAATAAAACAAAGGAATGATATGTGTACCCTGATTAAGTCGATTCTAATGGGTATACTCATATTTCTTTTCAATGTAACATAGTTTTGTTTTGTTTGTTTGATTCGAGGTTTCATGTCCACGTCAACAATGTAAAGGTCATTTTATTTTATTATTTTTACCGGCCCCGATAGCTCAGTTGGTAGAGTTCCGCTCCGGGGAACGGGAGTCATGGGTTCGATCCCGGGCCGCGACATACCAAAGTCGTTAAAAATGGTACTAGCTGCTCCTTGCAGGGCACTCAGATTTACGGCGTAGAGCTAGGACTGGTTGACCCAGTGTCAGGATAATGTGACTGGGTGTGGTATCATGTTATGTGTCTGGGACATGATACTACAGTGAGGCAGCACTATAAAAGTGAGCATTGAGCTCCCTGTCGCAACCAGACACCGTCGTGATGTGACTGAAAAATTGTTGAAAGCGACGTTAAACCCGAATTCACACACACAAAGGTCATTTTGGAGACGTTGCTTCCAATTCCCGACATTGAGATGAAATGACATCTCAAGCCCTGTCGCCCAATGAAACCAATAGATATCCAACAATATGTCCATTATGCTTCCTGGTATGTCACTAATAGTAACCCTCTGTGGCTCGAACTACCAGTCTCGAACCAATTTTCATGGTTCCAAGGTGGTTTGAGCCATCAAAGTTCGACTATTGTGAAATTTCAAATGGCTCGTTTACCATGGCCAATTCAAACTCAATATTCTTACAGAATTCCTCCAATAGCCCCAGATATCCACTAACAGTCAAACTTCGATGGCTAGAACCCCTTTGGGACCATGAAAATGTGTTCAAGACATCGGTAGTTCTAGCCACGGAGGGTTACTATTAGTGCTACACCAGGAGGCATAATGGAGCTAATTGTTGGATATCTTTTGGGTTTTCTATGTTATAAATGTTTATAAATGTTTGTTGTGTGTACTCATTAGAATCGCCTCATCGAGGCGATTCTAATGAGTACACACAGCATACATTGGCACAAGAAAAGGAAATCTCGCTATTTTACCCCAACATATGGTATTTGGAGGAATTCCCTGCGGACTCGAGAAAGGGTTCGACTCGTACATGATAAACAAGCCATCAGTATTCAAGCCATTGAAGTTTCACTGTACCTAATTAGGGCCCCGCACTGAAAGTGTGGGTGCCCTATAGTAATCACTCTGTCCGTCCGTCTGTCTGTCCGTCTGTCTGTCCACAAATTTCTGATAGCGCTGCCGGGGCCCTAGTCAGTTTCACTGACAGCTCTAGTTAAAATGTATTTCTAATGAAATTGGTTATTCTCTCAAATCTGTCCACAGGTGAAAGGAGGTTAGAAGCTGGAGCTATGGT
The DNA here is from genome assembly GCA_963580285.1 of Lucinisca nassula. Classification (NCBI taxonomy): domain Eukaryota; kingdom Metazoa; phylum Mollusca; class Bivalvia; order Lucinida; family Lucinidae; genus Lucinisca; species Lucinisca nassula. Next base: position 40,439 of record CAUZLF010000222.1, on the reverse strand, counting down.
TCTTGCCGACCGTGGTGTAGTTTGTATCGATGAGTTTGACAAGATGTCTGACCTAGATCGTACCGCCATTCACGAGGTTATGGAACAGGGTCGGGTAACAATTTCCAAGGCAGGAATCCATGCGAAGCTGAATGCAAGATGCAGTGTTTTAGCCGCTGCTAATCCTGTCTATGGAAGGGTAAGTTGCTCAGACAGGAAAAACAGATTCAGTAGAATTCTTTTATTAAGACCACCTTTGGGACTGTTCAAAATTGGTCTTTTCAGACCACTTTTGAACAGTCCCAAAGGTGGTCCCTGACCAGAAGACATTGTGTGCAGGGAATTCGAAGAAAGAAAAACTGCACACTTCTAAATAAGCTTTTTAAAGTTAAATCAGTCTCCATTTCAGGTGGTCTTAACAGCGGAATTTACTGTAGTTAATTGTAGTAAAAGATTTTCATCCTAGTGGTTAAAAGCACCGATTCGTAAACATAAGATCTCTCATCGCTGTGGGTTCGAGCCTAGTAAAGGTCACTTGAGATGCAAACTTCTGCAATTTTCACACAAACGTTAACTGCCAGCTCAAAAGGGCTATAATATATATATATATTTATGTATATGTATCCAGTCCAACCTGTATTAAGCAAGCCTCTAAGGGATAGTCAAAATTTGCCTGTTTAAGACAGGTGCTTGCTTAATACAGGTGGATTTTAATGCATTTTCCATTTTCGTGTACCAAATACATGCTTGCTTATTGGAGGTGGCCACTAAGACAGGTTTTCTGTACATATAAAAAAACAGACTTTGACTTTGACTTGAAGGTGCTCATGAAGTATGCATGCATTTGATCTGCAGAAGTGACTTCATCTCTACTGACTGATAATCATTAATGAGTCGCAATGAGGACAATTATGAGATGATTTTCCCCATTTCATGTTAGAAACATGTTGTGGGTCCGTATTAGAATCACCTCAGAGGCAATTCAAATAAGTACCCACAATATGCACTTTAATGGAGAAATAAGAGAAAAAACGTCCTCAACCCATTGTATACTAGTGTACTCTTCCATTGCTATATGTTGGACAAATCCATTTGTTTTGTTAGCTCACCGTCACGTAGTGACGAGGTGAGCTTTTGGGATCACTTTTCGTCCGTCGTCCGTGCGTGCGTCCGTGCGTCCGTCCGTCCGTAAACAATTTCTTTAAACGACATCTCCTCCTAAACCACTGAATGGATTTTGACCAAACTTCACAGGAATGATCCTTAGGTGGTCCCCTTTCAAAGTTGTTCAAATGGTTCCGGTCCGTTGCACATCTAGGTCATAGGAGCCAAAAATAGATTTTTTTCACCAAAAACTTAAAAAATCTTCTTGTCTGAAACCACAAGGCCCAGGTCTTTGATATTTGGTATGAAGCTTCATCTAGTGGACCCCTAGCAAGATTGTTCAAATTATAGTGCTGGGACCAAAAATGCCCCCGCTCCGGGGCCCTTTGGTTTTACATGGGCTTATATAGGGAAAATCTTTAAAAATCTTCTTCTCTGAAACCATAAGGCCCAGGTCTTTGATATTTGGTATGAAGCTTCATCTAGTGGACCCCTACCAAGATTGTTCAAATTGTAGTGCTGGGGCCAAAAATGCCCCCGCTCCGGGGCCCTTTGGTTTTACATGGGCTTATATAGGGAAAATCTTTAAAAATCTTCTTCTCTGAAACCGCAAGGCCCAGGTCTTTGATATTTGGTATGAAGCTTCATCTAGTGGACCCCTACCAAGATTGTTCAAATTATAGTGCTGGGGCCAAAAATGCCCCTGCTCCGGGGCCCTTTGGTTTTACATGGGCTTCTATAGGGAAGAGCTTTAAAAATCTTCTTCTCTGAAATCATAAGGCCCAGGTCTTTGTTATTTGGTATGAAGCTTCATCTAGGGGATCCCTACCAAGATTGTTCAAATTATAGTGCTGGGGCCAAAATTGCCCCCGCCCCGGGGCCCTTTGGTTTTACATGGGCTTATATAGGGAAAATCTTTAAAAATCTTCTTCTCTGAAACCGCAAGGCCTAGGTCTTTGATATTTGGTATGAAGCTTCATCTAGTGGACCCCTACCAAGATTGTTCAAATTATAGTGCTGGGGTCAAATATGCCCCCGCTCCGGGTCCCTTTGGTTTTACATGGGCTTATATAGGGAAAATCTTTAAAAATCTTCTTCTCTGAAACCGCAAGGCCCAGGTCTTTGATATTTGGTATGAAGCTTCATCTAGTGGACCCCTACCAAGATTGTTCAAATTATAGTGCTGGGGCCAAAAATGCCTCGCTCCGGGGCCCTTTGGTTTTACATGGGCTTATATAGGGAAGAGCTTTAAAAATCTTCTTCTCTGAAACCGTAATGCCCAGGTCTTTGATATTTGGTATGAAGCTTCATCTAGGGGACCCCTACCAAGATTGTTCAAATTATAGTGCTGGGGCCAATATGCCCCTGCCCCGGGGCCCTTTGGTTTTACATGGGCTTATATAGGGAAAATCTTTAAAAATCTTCTTCTCTGAAACCGCAAGGCCTAGGTCTTTGATATTTGATATGAAGCTTCATCTAGTGGACCCCTACCAAGATTGTTCAAATTATAGTGCTGGGGTCAAATATGCCCCCGCTCTCGGGCCCTTTGGTTTTACATGGGCTTATATAGGGAAAATATTTAAAAATTTTCTTCTCTATAACCGTAAGGCCCATGTCTTTGATATTTGGTATGAAGCTTCACCCCACAAGGCCCAGGTCCCCCCCCCCCCCACCCCCCCCACCCACCTGGGCCTTTTGGTTTTACATAGGCTTATATAGGGAAAATCTTTAAAAATCTTCTCTGAAACCACAAGGCCCAGGTCTTTGATATTTAGTATGAAGCTTCACCTAGTGGACCCCTACCAAGATTGTTCAAATTAAAGTGCCGGGGCCAAAATTGCCCCCGCTCTTGGGCCCTTTGGTTTTACATGACTTCTATAGGGAAAATCTTTAAAAATCTTCTCTGAAACCACAAGGTCCAGTTCTTTGATATTTGGTATGAAGCTTCACCTAGTGGACCCCTACTAAGATTGTTCAAATTATAGCCCTTGGGCCAAAAATGCTTCCGCTCCAGGGCCCTTTGGTTTTACATAGACTTATTTAGGGAAAATCTTGAAAAATCTTTTTCTCTGAAACCACAAGGCCTAGGTCTTTGATATTTGGTATGAAGCTTAATCTTGTGGACCCCTACCAAGATTGTTCAGTTTTAGCCCTGGGGCCAAAACTGCCCCCACTGGGGCCCTTTGGTATTACATAGACTAATATGTAGGGAAAATCTTGAAAAATCTTCTTCTCTGAAACCAGAAGACCTAGGTCTATGATATTTAGTATGAAGCTTCATCTAGTGGACCTCTACCAAGATTGTTCAAATTATAGCCCTGAGACCAAAAACACCCCTGTCTCGGGGGCCCTTTGGTTTTACATAGACTTATAAAGGGAAAATCTTTAAAAATCTTCTTCTGTGAAACCACTAGGCCTAGGTCTTTGATATTTGGTGTGAAATTTCATCTAGTGGACCCCTACCAAGATTGTTCAAATTATAGCCCTGGGGCCAAAAATGCCCCTGCCCTGAGACCCTTTGGTTTTTCATAGACTTATATAGGGAAATCTTTAAAAATCTTCTTCTCTGAAACCACAAGGCCCATGTCTTTGATATTTGGTATGGAGCTTCATCTAGTGGACCTCTACCAAGATTGTTCAAATTATAGCCCCTGCCCCGGGGCCCTTTGGTTTTACATAGTTTTATTAGCTCACCTGTCATGTAATGACGAGGTGAGCTTTTGTGATCACTTTTCGTCCGTGCGTCCGTCCGTCCGTCCGTAAACAATTTCTTCAAAGGACATCTCCTCCTAAACCACTGATCGGATTTTGACCAAACTTCACAGGAATGATCCTTAGGTCGTCCCCTTTCAAAGTTGTTCAAATGGTTCCGGTCCATTGCACATCAAGGTCACAGGAGCCAAAAATAGATGTTTTTAATGAAAACTTAAAATAATCTTCTTCTCTGAAACCACAGGGCCCAAGAGTTCGATATTTGGTGTGTAGCTTCATCTAGTGGACCTCTACCAAGATTGTTCAAATTATAATCCTGGGGTGCAAAATGTCCCCGCCCCGGTGCCCTTTGGTTTTACATTGACTTACATAGAGAAAAGCTTTAAAAGTCTTCTTGTCTGAAACCAGAAGGCTCAGGTGTTTGATATTTGGTATGAAGCTTCGTCTTGTGGACCTCTATCAGGATTGTCCAAATTATAGCCCTGGGGCAAAAGATACCCCCGCCCCGGGACCCCTTGGTTTTACATTGACTTATATAGGAAAAATCTTAAAATATCTTCTCCTCTAAAACCACAAGGCCCAGGTCTTTGATATTTGGTGTGTAGCTTCCTCTACTGGATCTCCACCACGATTGTTCAAATTATAGCCCTTGGGCCAAAAATACCCCCGCCCTGCCACCCCTTGGTTTTACATTGACTTATATAGGAAAAATCTTAAAATATCTTCTCCTCTGAAACCACAAGGCCCAGGTCTTTGATATTTGGTGTGTAGCTTCATCTACTGGACCTCTACCATGATTTTTCAAATTATAGCCCTGGGGCCAAAAATGCCCCCTGCCCCGGGGCCCTTTTAGTTTTACACAGACTTATATAGGGAAAACCTTTAAAAATCTTCTTGTCTGAAACCAGAAGGCTCAGGTCCTTGATATTTGGTGTGTAGCTTCATCTAGTGAACTTCTACCAAGATTGTTCAAATTATAGCACTTGCTCCAAAAATGCCTCCGATGCGAGGCCCTTTGGTTTTACATTAACTTATATAGGAAAAATCTTAAAAAAATGTTCTTCTCTGAAACCCCAAGGCCTAGGTCTTTGATATTTGGTGTGAAGCTTCATCTAGTGGACCTCTATCAAGACTATTTACATTATAGCCCTGGGGCCAAAAGTCCCCCTGCCCCGGGGCCAGTTTAGTTTTACATTGACTTTTTAGGAACAGTCTTAAAAAATCTTCTCCTCAGAAACCACAAGGCCCAGCTCTTTTATATTTGGTGTGTAGCTTCATCTAGTGGACCTCTGCCATGATTGTTCAAATTATAGCCCTTACGCCAAAAATGCCCCCCCCCCCCCCCCCCCTACCTCATGCTGGGCCCTTTGGTTTTACATTAACTTATGTAGGAAAAATCTTTAAAAAATCTTCTTCTCTGAAACCACTAGGCTCAGGTCTTTGATATTTGGTGTGAAGCTTCATCTAGTGGACCTAAATCAAGACTGTTCAAACTATAGCCCTGGGGCAAAAAATCCCACCGCCCTGGGGCCCCTTTAGTTTTACATTGACTTATACAGGAAAAATCTTAAATAATCTTCTCCTCTGAAGCCACAAGGCCAAGCTCTTTGATATTTGGTGTGTTTGTTTCTTTGATTTGAGGTTTTACGTCCGTGTCAACACTGTAAAGGTCATTTTGGGGACGTTGCTTCCAATTTTGTGGGACTTTTTCCCGACATTGAGATGAAATGACATCTCATGCCCCTTTGCCCAAATGAAACCAATAGGGTTTATAAGCATGGACGGTCCGACACTCACACCGCTTTGCCTGGGCAGGCTTAGATCCACTAAGCAGTTTACCAGTACTCGTGTGTGGGTCAGATTAAGCTCTTTAAGCCCCGATGGGTGGAGCCCGAAATTTGGTGCGTGTTTAAATGGAACCAGCGGCTTTTTGCCAACCACGAAAGATCTCTATCAAATGGAAAAATAGTTTTGCGCATGTGCAGTGACAAGTAAACAAGGTCACATGTCAAAACATTGGATCAGTCTATAGTAGTCGCAGGTAAGATTGACTAGGCGGAGCTATTCACGTGTTGTCAATATATATCAAATTCGCTGAGTCCACCAGAAGATTCGGTGGAGTGCTTTTCGCACGCTTTCTACAAGCGGACGAAATGGTCTTATACGCCACAGCTATGCTTATGTTACAGATGAATTCACACAATCGGGTGATTTGATTTACCTTTTTGTTAATGGGATATTCCTAAGGCAGGTACAAATGATAGCTCAGCCTAGTCAATCTTATCTGCGACTACTATACTTGTGTAGTAATAGAAAACGAAATTGAAGGTAATGATAACAGTTGTTTTGATAATATTGACACTTTGATGAATTTTTTTTTTTCAGATTCCATGCATCATTTCAAATCGATGAAGATCTAGTTTACAGCTTGGTGAAGAGCAATATTATTGTCGTTTATAGTCGTACCCAGGATATTGTTTATTGTGGCTTTATAATATTAATGATAGTTTATCTTATAAAACTAGTTCATTTGAGCCGGCCGTGGTGTCTCTGTTGGATGCTCTCCAGACTGGTTATCAGGAGGTCACAGGTTCGATACCTGAAGGTGTTGGCAACATCCATTTGCAAAGATTGATCATGAAATCTTTTTTAAGATCTATAGTGGAAATTTATCAGGAAATCTTTTCCAGTCTTTCTCTTCCTTTTGCTTATTCAAGAAGGGCAGCTGTCAGTTTCTGGCTATAGAATGTGCACTGCACTGGTTTACCTTTTATGTATAAGCCTGTCTGGGAAGTGTGGTTGAACTGACTGGCTCAAAAATGACCTAGTGTTGGCTGGGCCATAAAACTCCAAAACAAATACACAAATGTTTTCATCTGAAATGAACACTAACAATAAATATCCTCAAAAGGGGTGATTGCAGACGTACCAGGTAAGAAAGATGAAGGTTGTTTGGTCCATCTGTAGACATTTTGTAAAACTTTCAAATTTCCTATACCATCTGAAGATTTACAATTTTCATGAAACTTGTATAAGATGTTCACCATTTATGCAGAATCTGCAGAGTGCAGCTGTTAGATGCCATGTACCCAGGTCAAGGACAAAACAGTAAAAAAAGAACATAAATTCATTGCCTTTATATAACTCATACCATCCTGTGACAGAACAATGTGTGAGTTATTAATGACTTTTCATGATAGATCTTGTTGGTTTCAAAGATACACAAAATTAACACTCCATTTTGCCTGTTGTAATACCTTCATCTGTGCATAGAGGGTCTCTTCCTGGATTAAAACCGCCTTGCTGATCATGTTTTTATGCTCCCGGTGGGGAGACATATTATAATACTTTGTCATCTTTTTCACTGTTCAATGAATGAAAATTTCAAGAGATGTGTAGGCCATACACAAACCTAATCTACTTAATATATAAATATAATGAAAATTATTTATAAATTTCATATTACATACCTTTATAGATTTGAGGTTAAAATCACTGTGATATTTGTAATGGTATTTAGCTATAAGTTAGAATTTTTTTAAACTTTATTTTTATGTCCCCAGTAGTGATTGCGGAGACATTATTGTTTTTTGCCCTATCTGTTTGTTTGTTGGTTTGTACGTGGACAACTTTAACATTGGTCATAACTTTTGAACCATTGAAGATAGAGTATTCATATTTGGCATGACCGTTCCTTGTGACAAGAGCTTCACATTCATGCAAAAAAATTGACCTGTGACCTTGACCTTTGACCTACTTAAAAGAAAAAAATAACATTGGTCTTAACTTTTGAACTGCTTGGGATACAGCCTTCATATTTGGCATGTATGTTCCTTGTGACAAAAGCTTTACATTCATGCAAAAAAATTTACCTGTGACCTTGACCATTGACCTACTTAAAATAAAAAAATAACATTTTGGTCATAACTTTTGAACCATTTGAGATACAGCATAATATTTTGCATGCAGGTTCCTTGTGACAAGAGCTTTACATTCACACAGAAATTTTTGACCTGTGACCTTGACCTTTGACCTACATAAAAGACAATGTTAACCATGGTCATAACTTTTGAACAGTTTGAGATACAGCCTTCATATTTGGCATGTAGGTTCCTTGTAACAAGAGCTTTACATTCATGCAAAACTTTTGACCTGTGACCTTGACCTTTGACCTACTTAAAAGAAAAAGTAACATTTTGGTCATAACTTTCGAACCGTTTAGGATAGAACTTTCATATTTGGCATGTAGTTTTCTTTGTGACAAGAGCTTACATTCATGCAAAACTTTTTGACCTGTGACCTTGACCTACTTTAAAAAAAAATATTATTGTTCATAACTTTCAAACCATTTAAGATAGAGCCTTCATATTTGGCATGCAAGTTCCTTGTGCCAAGGGCTTCCCACTAAAACCAAAAATCTTGACCTGTGACCTTGACTTTGAACTGTGACCAACTTTAAAAAAAAATGACCATGCCCGGGGACATGTTCGTGTTTCACAAACACATCTTGTTCTTAATTTATTTGAACAGTTTTTTTTAGAATGTTCAAAAAATTGTTTGTTTCTACAACATTGACTAATAAAGTTTTCCTTTTCTTGTAGTATCAACAAGATTTGTGAGAAAAGAACATTAATATTGTGTTTTGATAAAATTGACAGAGTGATAACTATATGTTTGATAGCTACATAAGTAGACAGTGTTTGTTGTTTGTGAAAAGAGACTAGTGTACTGTGTAAACAGAGTAAAAGACTGTCCTTGAATAACGCATCACTGTATTCCAAGGTAAATGATCATTTATTTAATGAAGAAAAAAAAATAATGGCTATATGATTTGGCAGAATCAGAGTGGATCACACCTTTTGTTTGATGGAAGAATAGTTTGCTCAATCAGTGCCAAAAGAATGGAGACAGTGGTTGCATTATTATTAACATGAAAAGTCTAAATATTGCATGTTGATAAATTGATTCAAGTTGTCAGTAATGTGTAATGCTATTGTGTTTGAGACAGGAGGTCAATGTCACTTTTACTTCAATAAAGAAAAAAAGTTGGAGGACATTGAAAGGTAGTTTTGTTTGTTGTTGCGCCTGCTATTAGCATGGCGCGATATAGGCACCCGGTTTTCCGTCCGTTCGTCCGTCTGTCCATTTGTCAAGGCGTCAACATTTGCGACCACCCTAGCATTCACCCTGAGGTTCAAGTTTATTTCTCAAGAACTATAAGAGCTTCATTAATGATACTTGGTACAAACTTGTATCTGGGGATGACAACTTACATGCAAGCATCCATATTTGACCTTGACCTACATTTCATGGTTCACTGACTTTGTAAAATATTGCGACCACCCTAGCGTTCACCCTGAGGTTCAAGTTTATTTCTCAAGAACTATAAGAGCTTCATTAATGATACTTGGTACAAACTTGTATCAAGGTATGGTAACTTAAATGCAAGCATGCATATTTGACATTGACTTATATTTCATGGTTCACTGACTTTGTAAAATATTGCGACCACCCTAGAGTTCACCCTAATGGTCAAGTTTATTTCTCAAGAACTATAGGATCTACATTAATGATACTTGGTACAAGCTTGCATTTAAGAATGGAAACTTTTCTGCAAGCATCTATGTTTGACCTTGACCTACATATCATGGTTGGATGACTTTGCGCCCCCACAGGCGCGACATAGCCTTCGGCGGAATTCTTGTTTGATTTGAGGTTTACCGTCCCCGTCAACACTGTAAAGGTCATTTTGGAGACGTCGCTTCCAATTTTGTGTGACTTTCACTCGACATTGAGATGAAATGACATCTCAAGCCCTGTCGCCCAATGAAACCAATAGGGTTTATTAGCATGGATGGTCCGCCTCACACCACGGTTCCTGGACAGGCTTAGAGAACCTCTAAGCGGTTTACTTGAAAGGTAGTGAAGTATCAAAGAATAATAACTGAACCTTTTTTATCAACTCTGTTCCTTTGTTTTACAAATTAATGCCTGTCTGGAGAACCCCTAGAAAAGTATTTTAATCAGGTGTAAAGATACTTCAGGTACTGATTGAAGCAGTCCCCAAAATAGAAGTGAAGGCAATGATCAGGAATTGATACAATTAACCCATCAGAGACACCAAAGGGAAAGAAACACATCCATGAAACATCAGACCCTAATGGAAACATCAATAGCGGAAAGCCAAAAGGACAGTTACTTTCCCACAAAATGGCCAATTGGCTATCTAAAACAAAACAATATAAGGGATACAAACAGTCAAAGACAAACCTTAACAAAAATAAACTGCGAGAGAAGAACCGCTTTGGAAGGTCAGTGAAACAAACTCCACTGGGGGGCTTAAATCTATTTTACAGGGCCACAAAGCCTGTCCCAAACATTCAAGGGAAAGATGAACAGACACTTCTAAGCAAGCAAATAAATTACAGGCAACAAGCCCAATTAGCAGCTCTTTAACCGGCTGCCCTTGGTAGCTTAGTGGGATGCCTGTATGACTGGTGATCAGGAGTTCGCAGTGTAGATATCTGCAACAGTTGGCAACATTCATTTGTGAATATTGTTCATTGCCTCCCTTCCCCTGATTCAAGAAGAGCAGTTATAAGTTTCTGTTCAAAGAATATGCACTATACCAGTACCCCTGATGTATAAGGCACCCTTGAAGTGTGGTAAGGTAAACTGACTGGATAAGAAATAACTTAAATTGATTTGAATGGGCCATCAAAACAAACAATAAAAACAGTTCTTTCCAAAATAGGTAGTAACTCTTTAACCTTTACTAAATTAAATAATTTGGACACACATAAGTGTTGAAATATTAAAACATACAATAATTGAACAACAGCAAACATAAAACAAATGAAACTGCAATGAAAGTACAAACTGGTTAAGAAAAGGTCACTCAGGATGCAACAATCTAAGAATGCAGCCATCTCAAGTCACCTTTAGAAAGTGACATGGGGACACACACCAAAACAGACCAAACATGAACGAACTGTGCATTCACAAAAGAATGACTGCTGGGACACCCTGGGATGGCTAGTAATAATGCCTGGGTGATTAAACTGGTTTTACAGGGCTCCAACCCTCCCCTCATCTTCCACTGTGGATTACACTTTTTATTAGTCAGCTTTTCAGCTGGATTTATGTCTTCTATTAAAAGCACTTGATTGAAACTTTACACAATCATGTGAAATATGTTCTATAATAGGGTTATCCTTTGGAAGCAAGGAATACACCACAGAAGTGAAAAATATAAAGTGTACATGTTTTCTGGGCCAGACTAGCTAGTTTCGGCCAATTAGGCCTCATCAGTGACCCTCAGAAATTTTCAAAATTCCACAATGGAATCAATGATCCCAAAGGACAAGAAAATATAATCTACACTATGATGTAGGGCAGGGAGACTTTTTACCGCCGCCAAACATTCCCACACACCAGCTGTAGTGAAGTTAAATATGTTCTATAAAAGGGTTATCCTTTGGAAGCAAGGAATACACCACAGAAGTGAAAAATATGGAGTGTACATGTTTTCTGGGCCAGACTAGCTAGTTTCGGCCAATTAGGCCTCATCAGTTACCCCCATATATTTTCAAAATTCCACAATGGAATCAATGATCCCAAAGGACAAGAAAAATAATCTACACTATGATGTAGGGCAGGGATACGTTTTACCGTCGCCACACATTCCCACACACCAGCTGTAGTGAAGTTAACTATGTTCTATAAAAGGGTTACCCTTTGGAAGCAAGGAATACACCACAGAAGTGAAAAATATGGAGTGTACATGTTTTCTGGGCCAGACTAGCTAGTTTCGGCCAATTAGGCCTCATCAGTGACCCTCATATATTTTCAAAATTCCACAATGGAACCAATGATCCCAAAGAAAAAGAAAATATAATCTACACTATGATGTAGGGCAGGGATACGTTTTTACGCCGCCACACATTCCCACACACCAGCGGTAGTGAAGTCTGTAGGGCTGTCATATTGTTTTACTGATTATCTTGTCAAATTACCCAAAGCCAGTGAAAAAAAAAATATTCTGTTTTACAAAACCTCATCTAGTATAACCATGATTTAGATTAAGTTTCAAATATACCAATCCCCCTTAAATTTCCATTTAAAGAGGACACCTACTTCTGTATGTTTCAGGTTGAGTCATGCCACGTAAAAAGACCTGGAAGAAGTCATTGGCAAAGACAGTGATGAGGGCTAATGGTAGCAGCCCAGGGTTAATTTTCGCAGATGTGGGCCTGACCCCCCTCACAGATCATGGAGGATCTAAGCCCCAATCGCTTGTAGCGATGGGGACATCTGTGCCAGGGTCAGATAGTTTGTCAGATGGGGGTATGACCTGCCCCAAAGTGTCATCTGACGCAGGGTCTCTAGATACTTCAGATGTGGGTATGACCTGCCTCAGCGTATCATCTGATGCTTTAGTTATGAATAGTACAAAAGGCAAAAATATGAAAAGTACAATTGATATAGATATGAAAAGTACAATTGATAAAGATATGGAAAAACCTTTTGCCTCAGTTTTGCAAAATACAGATGAAAAAGATATTAACAGAAAACAACCAGTACGAAATTCCGAAGTTTTGCAAAGTACAGATTACAATGATAGCAGAAAACAGCTAGTACAAAATACCAAAATCCATTCACCAATAGAGATTACAAACACTGTATTGTCAAGCTCTACACAAATTGATGAAGAAATTATGTACACTGCATTTCCTTTAACAGAACAAACTGATACAATGCTATGGAAGCCTTCTAATGGTCCATTTAACTCTGTCAAATTTGAACTGGGATCTTTTCATCAAGGTTCTGAAATATTTAGCAGTGAGTCCAGAGGATGTCAGTGCACTGCAAATGCACTTTGTTCATTAATATATGCAGCATACTCAGACATTTCTTGTAGTACAGATCTAGACAATATTCTTTTAGCTGGAGATCGTCTGTATAATAAGATCATAGATGAATTAAAGGCAAAAGGTAAATTCAAAAGTAAGTTACTTTGCTTTGATGAACTTCCAAGATTAGTTTCAATTTTAAACAAAGAAGTTGTTGTGAAAACATCTGCAGTTGTAACAGGTCTTTGCACAGAACAGTTTGTCAGTACCAGTTTACCTACTCTTCACCAGGCATTGTATACTACTTTACAATGTTCTTCAAGTGTTTTATTAATGATAGGTTCAGTTTGTACCTCTGTGTTCAAGAGAGATTGCAAATACTTTATATTTGATTCACATTCACATGGTTTCAATGGGTTATCTGTTCCAGATGGAAAATCATTACTAGCTGCTTTCAATTCTTTAGATGATCTAGTTGCATTTTTATATGTGTTGTTTGAAAGTATGATGATTTCAATTTCTGCACAGTTTGAAATTCTTCCTGTAGACTTCGACTTATCTAATCTTGAGCATAACTCTGAATTTGATGTTCAAAATCATGCTGAATGTCATACTGACACTTCATGTGACTATGCTTGGAAATCTGTAACATACAAGAGAAAGGTCTCTGAAAGCCATACAAGGATTGCACATGCAAGAGAAGACGTTTTTGCTAATTCAAGCAATGGAAATTGTGAAACACTTATTGGAAAATACTTTAAGGATCAAAAACATAAACTTGAAGAGAAGACAGGAAATCGAACAAAGAGAACTAAAAATCAAAATATTAGGAACAAAGAAATTATAAATAAGAAAAACGTCACAGAAAGAAAAGAATATATGAGAGTTTATATGCAGAAAAGAAGGCAAGACTCTAATTTCAAGGTAAAAGACAAAAAGTATACTCTTAAATCAAAGCAGAGCGCTAGACAATCTGAAGAATATAAAAAAAAAGATAGAGAATTTTCACTCAAATCTAAGCAGAGTGCTAGACAATCCGAAGAATATCGAAAAAAAAGATAGAGAATATACACTCAAATCTAAGCAGAGTGCTAGACAATCCGAAGAATATCAAAAAAAAGATAGAGAATATACACTCAAATCTATGCAGAGTGCTAGACAATCCGAAGAATATCAAAAAAAAGATAGAGAATATACACTCAAATGTAAGCAGAGTGCTAGACAATCCGAAGAATATCAAAAAAAAGATAGAGAACATACACTCAAATCTATGCAGAGTGCTAGACAATCTGAAGAATATCGAAAAAAAGATAGAGAATATACACTCAAATCTATGCAGAGTGCTAGACAATCTGAAGAATGTCAGAGAAAAGACAAAGCTATGACAAAAGCATGTAAGAGAAGAGCCAGATTAATAGATGAATACAAAAAATGGGAAAGTGAAAAGAAAAAAGAATCTCGAGAATGCCATGAATTCAAACAAAAAGAAATTGAAATACAAAATCGGTCAAAGAGGAGAGCAAGGTCAGATCCATTCATATTAGAACAAGAAAGGTTTGCAAAACAACAATGGAGATTAAATAAAAGAAACAAGAAAGCTGAAAGCATTATGGACTGTAAAAGAAAAGCTACCAAGCGGAAAGATCCATCCTTTTCACAAGCTGAAAATATAACCAGAAAGCGCAGAAAATTTGGTAGTGATATTGATGTTTGTATTGAAAAGTTTCACAAGAATATATCAGTTGGACCTGTCTATATATGTAGTTGTTGTCAACAGACATGGTTTGAAGAGACTGTATCAAAAGCTAAAACATTTGTTTCTAAAGACAAGGAAAAATACTTAACAGGGGTGAAATCAGTCAATGAAGAAGAATGGATATGCTTTACATGCAAAGACAATATTAAGTGCGGTAAAGTTCCAAAATTGTCTGTTTCAAATGGAATGAAGTGGCCACCAAAACCAAAAGAATTGGAGCTGTTTCCACTTGAAGAACGCCTTATTGCTTTACGTATACCTTTCATGCAAATGCGAGAATTACCTAGAGGTCGCCAGTTATCAGTTAAAGGAAATGTTGTTAATGTACCTGTTGACATTCAACCAGTTGTAAATGCTTTACCTAGACCTTTTGACGAAAATGTTACAGTTGCAGTGAAATTAAAGAAGAAGATGTCATTTAAGTCGTATGTGTTCTCAGAAAATGTTCGACCATATCATGTTCTTTGTGCTTTGCACTGGCTAATGAGTGGTAGTGAATTGTACAAAAACGCAAATGTTGATATAGACCAGCAGTGGTTAAAGAGAATCACAGAAGAAAGTAATGAAACACTGCATGCATTTTTTGAATCACAAAAAAAAGCCTGCTCTGAAACAAATAATGATGATTCTGATGGTGTTTTGGATGAAAGTCTTCAGTATATTCCATGTGATAAGGACCAAGCTGAGGTTATACATAATTTTTTTGAGTTGTGTACAAAAGAATGTTCAAAGTATGATATTGTTGATTTTGATGGTGTTGTTAGTGAAATGTTTGGCAATTGTTCAAACAATCAGTTAGAAAAAAATGATGATATTTCAAATCATAACACAACTCATGTGGAAGAACTGTATGATTCAGATGCAGAAGAAATCGCACAGGAAAATGTGGGAAATATTGACACTCTATTGGATGATGCAGATCTTGAAAACAGAAATTCTACTTTCACATTTGCTCCTGGAGAAGGTCAAAGGCCACTCAGTATATTTCAAGATAAAGATTCAGAATATCTATGTTTTCCCACCATATTTTGTGGGCAGAGGCGAATAGATAATGATGATAGAAAAGTGCCTGTACATTATAGTGATATTGCAAAGTGGGAATTGAGAAGTCAAGATAGACGGGCTGCTAACAGTGTACCTAATATATTTTTTAAACTGAAAAAAATACAAATGAAGCAATTGAACGATAAAGCAAACCTTGCTGTTAGGTGTCAAACAGGAACAAATAATATTACTGCTGTACAAGCAAGAAACTCAGAGTGTATTGACAGTATTGTAAAAAATGATGAAGGGTACTATTTGTTTAAACAGCTAAGAAATTCTCCAGCATATTTGGAATCTAGAAAAAAAGATGTTTATGCTATGATTCGTCAGTTGGGTTTGCCGACTTGGTTTATGTCATTGTCCTCGGCTGATACAAGATGGATTGAGCTTTTGAAAATGCTAGCTACCTTAAATAAAAATTTCAACTACACCGATGATCAAATTGAAAACTTGGCATGGGAGCAAAAGATAAAACTTATTCAATCGGATCCAGTCACTTGTTCTAGATATTTCGAGCATAGAGTTAAAGAATTCATCAACACAGTTCTAAAGAGTGAGCATGAACCTCTTGGAAAAGTTGTTGATTACTTTTTTAGAGTGGAATTTCAGCAACGTGGATCGCCACACATTCATATGATTGTATGGGTACAGAATGCACCAAAATTCAATGTGGATTCGGATGTAGAGTTGGCTGCTTATGTGGATCAGTATTTGAAATGTTCTATAGATAATTCACATCTTCGTCATTTAATAGAACTTCAAATTCACAAACATTCTAGAACATGTAGAAAACGAGAAGATAAAATCTGTCGATTTGGTTATCCTTTGCCACCTCTTTCCAAAACTATGGTCTTACAGCCTCTCGAAACTGAAAAAGACAAGTATTATAAATTGTACCAAAACTTACAGAAAACAATGAACAGTAAGAAAGATGGATATGATATGTCTTATGAGGAGTTTCTGACAAGTGTTGTCCAAATGAGTGAGGAAGAATATATTAAATGTATCAGAAGTTCTTTAAACTCTTCAAAAGTGTTTTTGAAAAGAAAACCAAGTGAAATCCGTGTAAATTTGTACAATGATAGTGTGTTAAAAGCTTGGAAGGCAAACATTGATATACAATTTGTGTTAGATCCATATGCTTGTGCTATGTATATAGTTTCATATATTAGTAAATCTCAAAGAGGGATGAGTAATTTGTTGCATGCAGCTGCAAAAGAAGCAAGGAATGGCAATATGGATCTCAAAAGACAAGTTAGACATATTGGAAATGTGTTTTCAAACAGTGTTGAAGTAAGTGCACAAGAGGCAGTTTATTTGGTACTGCAAATGCCATTGACTAAAAGTTCAAGGAGTGTTGTCTTCATAAATACGTCACTTCCAACCCAGAGAGTACAGTTACTGAAACCAAAGTCAGTACTTGATGAATTGCCAGCAGACTCGACAGATATAATGTCAGACAATAAAATTAAAAGATACTCGAAGCGTCCCAAACCATTGGAAAAGTATTGCTTAGCCGATTATGTGTCTGAGTTAGAAGTCATTTACCCAGATGGACATAATGATAGTAGAGATGAGGAGGAGCAAGATTATGAGAAAGATGCAGAAGTGTCAGATGAAGAATGCTTTGGTGATGGTGAAACTATTTTAACTTTAAAGAATGGCATAAAAATCAAACGATGTCGTAATTCTAAAATAATAAGGTATGTGAGATTCAATCGTAAAACAGATGAAGAGAACTATTATAGAGAGAAACTTCTACTTTTTCACCCATGGAGAAATGAAGAGACTGACTTACTTGGAACTTTTAGAACATATAAAGAACACTATGAGTCAATGAAGCATGTGATAGATCATAAATGTTCCACTTATGAACATTATGCTGAAGAGTTGGAATTAGCAAGAGATTTAGCAGAAATTGAACATGATGCATTCGATGATATTGCTCCAAGTACACAACAAGTTGAAGGTGATGATGCTGAAATTGAACCAATTCAGTCTGAAGAGTTTATATATTTTAATCCTGATAGAATTGAGCATAGAGACTATGATATAGGGACTGAAATTGGATGTTACGTTTCTGCACCTCAAATTGATGTGAATGAAAATATTCTTTCAGATATTGATTACAGAAAGCTCCTGCAGTGTTTAAATAGTAAACAAAAACAGTTTTACTATCATGTGATTCACTGGATTAAAACAAAAGATGCCCCCTTATATGCATTTCTTTCTGGTGGAGCTGGTGTTGGAAAAAGTCTAGTTATTCGAGCATTGTATCAGACTTTGTTTAGAATATTAAATCTGAAAGAAGGAGAAGATGCGGATCACACAAGGGTTCTTCTTTGTGCATTTACAGGAAAAGCAGCATTTAATATTAATGGTTCTACCATCTCATCTGCATTTAAACAAAAGTATAAGCAATCGGATCAAACATTAACCTGTGACAGTCTGAATACCTTTAGATCAAAATACCGTGATTTGTCAGTTGTGATTATTGATGAAATTTCAATGGTTAGTAATTCTATGTTGAATTTTATTGATCAGAGACTTCAAGCATTGAAAGGAACAAGAACGCCTTTTGGTGGTGTTAGCATTATTGCTGTTGGTGATCTTTATCAGTTGAAACCAGTGAGTGGTGATTGGATATTTAATGACATGAAACATGATGCAGCTGCTTTATCACAAAATCTCTGGAAAGACTTATTTACCATGTTTGAACTAACAGAAATTATGAGACAAAAAGATGACCTTGAATTTGCAGAATTGTTAAATAGATTAAGGATCAATGCCTTGACTGCTGAAGACAAGAATAGGTTTAAGCAATGTGAAGTAACTAAAAAAGATACTGAGTATCAGAAAAATGCGCCTCACCTCTTTGCAGAAAACTATTTCATGCATGTTTTTAATGATGAAATTATAAGAAATATGGCAACAGAAAAGGTTGAAATACCATGCATGGATACATATGTCTCTCCCAAGTTATCTAAAGAAAAGATAGACTGTGCACTCAAGAATCTAAAGAATGTAACAGATTCAAACCAAACAGCAAATTTACATTGCTCGTTAACAGTTGTTGTTGACATGATTTATGATTTAACAATAAATATAAAAACAGAAGATGGACTAGCAAATGGAGCATCATGTGTAGTTAAGTTTATTGAGTATAAACTACAAACCACACGACGTCCAAGCATAATTTGGGTCCAGTTTGATGACAAAAAAGCAGGAATGGAAACAAGAATCAAATACAAAAACAGGGGACTGTATCATAGCAATATTGATGAAAATTGGACACCAATTTTTGATGTCAACAGGTCATTTACTTACAACAGAAAGACCTTTCAGAGAGTTCAATTCCCTTTGCAACCTTCTGCAGGGCGTTCAGTACATAGAGCACAAGGTAGTACCCTTGAAAGAGTTGTTATTGACTTATCACAACGTAAAACCCGCAAAGTTCCACATTTACACTATGTAGCACTCAGCAGGGTAAGGTCAATTGAGAAGCTTCAGATCCTTAACTTCAATGAGAAAGCATTACAAGTTGATGATCAGGTTAGGACAGAAATGCAGCGATTGCATGAAACAGCAATGCTTCAGCTGTGTGATACATCTTTAGAATTGATAGATCCAGTTTCGCATTTCAAGGTTGCTTTCAATAATTGTAGATCCTTGAATCTTCATTTTGATGATGTTAGACATGACAAAAATCTGTTGTCAACGCACATATTTGGATTAGCAGAAACACGACTACATCAGCCTGATAATGATAGTGATTATGTAATAGAAGGGTATTGTTTGACAAGAAATGACCAAATTGGATACAGTACTTGCAAAAGACCTCATGGATTAGCAGTTTATGTCAAAGATGATATCATTATTATACAGAAGAGAAAGTATAGTTCAGATACATTAGAATTTATTATGATAACTGCCAGGCATGTCTCGATTGAAAGTCAGATCGTATTTTTGTATAAGTCACCTCAAATGTCTGACAGTAATCTTCTTTCTTGTCTGAACAAAGAACTTATTCCATATTTGACCCCATCAAAGCCATTGATGATAATTGGAGATTTCAATATTAATGTTTTGCTGAAACATAGCATCGTTAAGAAATTAAGTGATAAGTTTTCATGCAAAATGCTTATAAAAGAATGTACCACAGATCATATGACAACGCTTGATTTGGTATTTTCTAATGTTGATTTTTCATATGTTGATGGTGCAGTTGGAACATGTGAAACATACTGGTCAGATCACAAAATAGTCTTTTTGCACATGAAATCCACATAGTTGAAGACTTTTCACCTGCATAATTTTAAATATATAAAACCAGTCTCTCAAATTAAGGTTGCTTTTTTGGTGAAATTGGAACAGAGGAATCTATTGGTCAGATCATAAGTACCACACTTTTTGCATAACAACTTGGAAATCGTGTCAGGTATTTTTATACTACTTTTCAGCGCACTCACCCACCACATAAAATGCTGTATTTACCTTTTTAAAGGCAGATATTGCTGGTGGTTTGGCAAGATTTGGGTGGCCACCACTTACAGATATCAGGAAATGAGCACCCCTGTAAAACTCCTTATATAGAGAAGAGTGGAGTTTACAGGGCTATTCTTTATTTTCTATACATATTTTTACCATTTTCTTACTCGAAACATAGACAGTGAGGTGTTTCTCTAAATGATCTATGTTTGAAGCTGAAATAAGAAAAATATATAAATTTTCATTCAAAAATGCTATTTTTTTTCTATCATGACTGAAAGCATTACATATATGGATGCATTATTCTAATGGAATCGGTCCTCTTTTTCCAGTCAGAAGTGAGAAATAGGACATCTCGAAAAAACAACATGGAAAAATAAAAGTTTAATCTTAAAGGACCTTAATAATATTTAATATTTTATTTGGTTTTCCAGTTTTATAGGAGATTAAAAAATATCTTTGAGTATGATTTCAACCTTTTTTCTTAGAATTTATGTGCACAGGATGAAACTACATTTTCTGTTGGCATAAAAATTTTGAAGATTATAAAGCATCTGATAGTCTGTTGATACAGTGGAGGTTTCAAAGATTGACTTGTATGTATGTATATTTTTATGATGTCATATTACATGGATGCTGTTGATGTACCTTTGGTTAATATTAATTATACTCTTCAACTGGATTCACATCACGTGAACAAGCCCGTGAAATAAACACCCTCTTAAACCCCACTTTATATTGAGAAATCTGGGGTTTATAGGGGTATACATTATTTTTCTTATTTCTGCTCCAATACATAGGTTGTGGGTACTCATTAGAACTGCCTCAATGAGGCGGTTCTAACTAGCACCCGCCACCTGTGTTTGCAGTATAAATAAGGAAAATATCATGGATTTTCATGAAATAAGCAGCTCTTTTGAAGATTCAAAAAATGCATTATGTTGCAAGAGTGTTATTATCTTAGTTCTTAGATGTATTGCAGAATAATTAAAAAATATTAATTCTTTACTTATCTCTAAACATTTGCTACCTTCATATTAAACATCTGACCAGACACTTTGTCAGGGGAAGAATTGACTTACAATGTACATTCTGTCCATTTTTCCCCAGACGTTAGTCGAGGGGGACTATAGTAACGGTTTTCGTCCATCCGTCCACCGTCCATCCATCAGTCGGTCTGTCTGCCACTCCTCCTACATTTTCAAGGGATTTTGATGAAACTTTCCAGTTATTGTTCCCATGTCCTGAAGATGATCATATTTTACCGAGGTCATGCTAGACTGATTTTTACCAGAGTTATTGCCCTTTGTCAGTTTTAGCAATTTTATCAACAGAAGTTTTTGTCTCCGCAACTCCTCCCAGTGTTCAAGAGATTTTGATGAAACTTCTCAATTATTGTTCTTATCACCTGAAAATGATCATATTTTAAGGAGGTTGTGCCTGATTGATTTTTACCAGCATCATTGCACTTTGTCAGTCTAAACCATGTTATCAACAGAAGTTCTTGTCTCAACTCCTCCTACAGTTTTCACCAGATTTGGATGAAACTTGCCATTTTTTGTTTCCATGACCTGAAGATGATCATATTCTATTAAGGTTGTGCTCAATTGATTACTGAATTTCCCTGGGGTTTTGGTCCTTTGTCTTACAGTTTTGGAGATCACTTTTTTCTCTGTAAATTTATTCCTTACAACTTTAGAAAATTTAAAAGAAATAGTCTGTTGAAATGGTTTTAAATTCCCTAAACATGGCTTATGACATATGTTATAGACATATTCACCACATACTGACATTTCAGAGATGGGGGGACACTTGGCCTGGGGCCGTTTGTTCACAATATTCTGAATTCTGCCAAATAACATACTATATTGTATTCTTATTTGCAACACTGTTTTGACATGTAAATCTGTTGTTCTTAGAGAAAGGTTTATCGCAGTATTTTGAATTTTGTCAATATTTTATTATTTTCTTATTTGCAACATTGAAAATAATTTTACATGTAAATTTGTTGTTACTTGAAAAGGCTTAAAACAGATTTTCTTCAAAAAGATTTAAGTAACAATTTTCTACATACTTGCAAGGTCAGGAATTTATTTATTGGTGATCAAGAGAATAAGTTGATGCATCTGCTTTCTATGCATAGAAATGACTCACATTATTTTTAGCTGTTCTTTATTTTGTACACCTAAAGATGCCTTTTTGGCACATATCACAACATAGATTCTACATATGTTTGTGTGTCTTAGTTTATGCCTTATTATAATAATGCCCACTGTAACAGAATTAATTCTTTGTGGGTTTAAGATAGATGTAACAACCAAGATGTTTATGATATAAAGGTAACTTAATCTATAATATGGGCCTTATACATCAGTGTGACTGAGTAAAAGTCAAAGATACAGTCTGGATAGAACTAAGCAGACTTTGGCCTCTTTTTTGACATGGATGCAGCTATTTGAGATCATCAGTGTTTCTTATGTAAATTTTGTCATCCCATGCAATACTGTTGAAAACCACTGTGTCGAAAGGAAATCATAGCTACAAATATTGATTTCTTTGTCAAATTATGACTACATCATGAACAAAGACTAACTGCATGGATTCAAGAAGTCTTGTGTATACTCTACATCTTGCCCTTCAAGATTTCATCCTGAAGAGTTCAACTGGTTCAACTGATGTACAAGTATATTGACCACCCTGGATCTATGAAGACATTTATATCTATCAGGTAAACAAACATGTCTTGCCTTTCTGTACAGTTCTTTTTTTTTAAATATCGCTAATGATTATCTGGTACACAGGTGAGCGATATAGGGTCATCATGGCCCTCTTGTTTTGTTTTGTTTGTTTGATTTTAGGTTTAACGTCCCCGTCAACACTGTATAGGTCATTGTGGAGACGTTGCTTCCAATTTTGTGGGACTTCTACCCGACATTGAGATGAAATGACATCTCAAGCCCTCGCCCAATGAAACAAAACGAGTTTATAAGCATGGACGGTCAGACTTGCACTGCTTTGCCTGGGCAGGCTTAGATCCACTAAACGGCTTACCAGTACTCTTGTGCGGGTCGGTTTCAGCTCTGCGTGGAAGCAACATGCAGCCCATCTATTTTTCTTCAAGCGCCAATGGGCTGGGGGCAGTGTTGTATCTTGTAAACTGTATTGAAATTGTATTGCAGTACGACCAGTTCAAGACACCAATGGAGAACATAGGACTACAGGACTCACTGCTGTCACGTTTTGATTTGATTTTCATCGTCCTGGATAAGGTAATGTCACACACTTTTCAGCCATTGCTAATAGTGAAAGCAGCTTTGTATTGAGAATTGACAATCTCTTCTGTGAAAGCAGCCCTTTCAAAAATTTTTTGTTACAATAAGGATCAACACATAAACGAATGAGAAACTTCTGTGGTGTTGTGGTTAAGCTAGCGTAATACAGGCCTCATATTTTTCAGGCATATGCAGGATTTCAGGCTTTTAGAGCTTGATTTTTGTCGCGCCTGCTATTAGCATGGCGCGATATAGGTGCCCGGTTTTCCGTCCGTTCGTCCGTCCGTTTGTCAAGGCGTCAACATTTGCGACCACCCTAGCGTTCACCCTGAGGTTCAAGTTTATTTCTCAAGAACTATAAGAGCTTCATTAATGATACTTGGTACAAACTTGTATCTGGGGATAACAACGTACATGCAAGCATCCATATTTGACCTTGACCTACATTTCATGGTTCACTGACTTTGTAAAATATTGCGACCACCCTAGCGTTCACCCTGAGGTTCAAGTTTATTTCTCAAGAACTATAAGAGCTTCATTAATGATACTTGGTACAAACTTGTATCTGGGGATGACAACTTACATGCAAGCATCCATATTTGACCTTGACCTACATTTCATGGTTCACTGACTTTGTAAAATATTGCGACCACCCTAGCATTCACCCTGAGGTTCAAGTTTATTTCTCAAGAACTATAAGAGCTTCATTAATGATACTTGGTACAAACTTGTATCTGGGGATGACAACTTACATGCAAGCATCCATATTTGACCTTGACCTACATTTCATGGTTCACTGACTTTGTAAAATATTGCGACCACCCTAGCGTTTACCCTGAGGTTCAAGTTTATTTTTCAAGAACTATACGAGCTTCATTAATGATACTTGGTACAAACTTGTATCAAGGTATGGTAACTTAAATGCAAGCATCCATATTTGACATTGACTTATATTTCATGGTTCACTGACTTTGTAAAATATTGCGACCACCCTAGAGTTCACCCTAATGGTCAAGTTTATTTCTCAAGAACTATAGGATCTACATTAATGATACATGGTACAAGCTTGCATTTAAGAATGGAAACTTTTGTGCAAGCATCTATGTTTGACCTTGACCTACATATCATGGTTGGGTGACTTTGCGCCCCCACAGGCGCGACATAGCCTTCGGCGGAATTCTTGTTTCTTGATTTCAGGCTTTTTAGATTTTGATTTTTCCTCCTATATTCTGTTTAAAATGACTGTTTAAGGCTTATCCTCTGAATAAAATTATTTACCTACACCCATCTCAGACTAATCACCAATCAAATTACTTGATGTAATGTATTTGTTCAATTCACAAATTGCATTACAAACAGTTTAGATCCTGATCAGATGGCTTCTTCAGAAGCCATCTGATCTGGATCTACACTGTTTGTACAGGTAGTGGTTGTCATGTTCAGCAGGATGAGGGTTGAGGCTGCGAAATCGGGTCTTTCAGGCATGGAAAAGCTTAGTCAGAATGAGGCCTGGTAATAGTCCTAAATATTTGGACAGACGGGCCTAAACAAACAGTGCAGACCCAGACCAGACTGCAGTCTGATCAAGGTCCTCACTGTTTGCCATTCTGTCTGCACTTTGAGGACTTCTTGTTGGATTAAGAAACAAATTTATTATAAGATTGGCAGAATTACTGCAAGTCCTCAGGGTGTCCGAATTTTTAGGATTTTTACCAGGTTTCTTTGTCATGTCTGCGGAAGCAAAGAGTCTGGCGAGACAGAGTGTAAGCACAGGCTGGCCAGAGCCTTTGCTGGTCGCCTATCTGATAATAACCTCTTCATATGAGCTGGATAAAATATGTCTTTCGACGAGTACACCAAACATCTTTTGAGCTGCACTCAATGTTGACTCAGATTAGCCTGGATGTCCACAAGGAGATGATTTACCCTTTCCTGTCTTCATGAAAAGATTTTGAAACATTGGGTGTCACTATCTGTTAAATTCTCAATGACTGATCATAGCAACAGCTAAGGTTCATATTTTGTGAAAATTGAAGGATAGTTTTTGTCAATTCTCCATGAAAACCTATGTTGTGGGTATTCATTAGAACCGCCTCGATGAGGCGGTTCTAATGAATACCCACAACATAGGTTTGTATGGAGAAATGAGTAAAACTGTCTGTCAATTATAACAAAATACCCACCTTATGTGTTGCTATGACTGATCAGACTGCACATGTCCAAAGACACCTGTCAGCTTATCACTTCTCGTATGATGTACAGTCTACCCTCTTTTTACTGACATTCGTTAGAACGGAAAACTCGTTATAACGACAATATCAATGGAACCTTAGCTCAAGGCTTAGCCTCGGTTCCAGGCGGAGTGGGCTTCCCTGGTGTTGGAAATGCCCAAGTCGAATCCATAGTCATGAAAGGTTCTTGTAATTTAATACTCCAAGAAATAAATGTTATTGATATTAGTTAGAATTGCCCCACCGAGCCGATTCTAACAAATGTTTATAACATTTGTTTCTTGGAGTAATGATGTGGAAAAGACCTTTTATAACCTATCCTACTCCAAAATGGTATTCTTCATAACGACAAATTCATTATAACGGCACAATGATGGGGAACAAATACTGCCGTTATAATGTGGGTCCTCTGAATATTACAAGGTAATGACTAAAAAAATTTGGTTGCTGCTCTACCACTTAGTTTTAACATTACAGATGGACCCAGAGTTGGATCGTAATATCTCGGACCATGTGTTACGAATGCACAGATACAGATCACCTAACGAGCAAGATGGAGACGGTAAGGAAGTTCTACAAGTACAGTAACCAGACTGGATGGTGCAGTTATCATATCTCTAAATAGAAGTTATGGGCCTCTGGCCTAGAGGATAAGAAAGCTGACTCTTAAATCTTAGGTCGCTCACCTCTGTTGTTCGAGCCTAGCTCGGATCACCTGAGTTCTGCAACAGAAGGTATGATGGTTTTTCTCCCGGTACTGCGGTTTTCGGCCCACCTCTGATTAACGATCGGCTGGAAATAAGTGAAATGATCTTGAAATGGCGGTAAAACCAAAATAGAAAAATAAGTTCTGAGACCAACTCTTGAGATAATATTTTTCTGATTTCTCCATAAAAATATCGTGGTATGGTAACTTGTTGGAATCCCCTTTAAGAAGCGATACAAACAAGTACCCACAATGTAAGTTTTTGAAGAGGAATAGAGGATAGTTTCTTGTACACCAGGGGCCAGGTGTTCAAAGCATGGTTAGCTTAACGAGCTCGTTAGTGGTCATATTGTTAACTCTTCTAGCAAGTACAATATCGTAAATTTTGGTATTTTTGCTGGAAAAATGTGAGCAGCTTTTGCGGCAAAAGCTGCTCACATTTTTTCAGCAAAAATGTAAGCATATTTGCCATATTTAATGGTCAAAGTTTTAACGATAGGTTAACTAACGATGTCGTTAGTTTTGAACAACTGGCCCCAGATAAGAAAACCCATAGTTTTAGCTTGGAATAGAAATTCTGTTCCAACCCTTGTGTTCTTGACCAAAATCAAATATTCTCACGTGTTTGATAAATGCACTGGTTGAAAACCACCTCATATGCACCGTCGTTAAGGTTGACCTCACAGCATGTTTCGTGACGTCACTAAAGACCACACTAGTGTTATCACAATATGGGGGACGTTTACAACCAATGTGTCTGCAGGATTAAAAATCTGCGCTTAGAAATGGAAAGGTATGCAGGAAAAAGAATCCTACATGGATGTGAGGGGTGGATAGAAAAATCCGTTCCTCGGGATCACTGTTTGGCATCACTCGGCAAGCCTTGGCATGTTTTTAGCTCACCGTCACATAGTGACGAGGTGAGCTTTTGGGATCACTTTTTGTCCGTCGTGCGTCCGTCCGTCCGTGCGTGCGTAAACAATTTCTTTAAACGACATCTCCTCCTAAACCACTGATCGGATTTTGACCAAACTTCACAGGAATGATCCTTGGGTGGTCCCCTTTCAAAGTTGTTCAAATGGTTCTGGTCCGTTGCACATATAGGTCCCAGGAGCCAAAAATAGATTTTTTTCACTGAAAACTTAAAAAATCTTCTTCTCTGAAACCGCAAGGCCCAGGTCTTTGATATTTGGTATGAAGCTTCATCTAGTGGACCCCTACCAAAATTGTTCAAATTATAGTGCTGGGGCCAAAAATGCCCCCGCCCCGGGGCCCTTTGGTTTTACATGGGTATGTATAGGAAAATCTTTAAAAATCTTCTTCTCTGAAACCGCAAGGCGCAGGTCTTTTATATTTGGTATGAAGCTTCATCTAGTGGACCCCTACCAAGATTGTTCAAATTATAGTGCTGGGGCAAAAAAATGCCCCCGCCCCAGGGCCCTTTGGTTATACATGGGCTTACATAGGGAAAATCTTTAAAAATCTTCTTCTCTGAAACCCCAAGGCCCAGGTCTTTGATATTTAGTATGAAGCTTCATCTAGTGGACCCCTACCAAGATTGTTCAAATTATAGTGCTGGGGCCAAAAATGCCCCCGCCCCGGGGCCATTTGGTTTTACATGGGCTTGTATAGGGAAAATCTTTAAAAATCTTCTTCTCTGAAACCGCAAGACCCAGGTCTTTGATACTTGGTATGAAGCTTCATCTAGTGGACCTCTACCAAGATTGTTCAAATTATAGTGCTGGGGCCAAAAATGCCCCCGCTCCGGGGCCCTATTGTTTTACATGGGCTTATATAGGGAAAATCTTTAAAATCTTCTTCACTGAAACTGCAAGGCCCAGGTCTTTGATATTTGGTATGAAGCTTCATCTAGCGGACCCCTACTAAGACTATTCAAATTATAGTGCTGGGGCCAAAAATGCCCCCACTCCGGGGCCCTTTGGTTTTACATAGGCTTATATAGGGAAAATCTTTAAAAATCTTTTTCTTTGAAACTGCAAGGCCCAAGTCTTTGATATTTGGTATGAAGCTCCATCTTGTGGATCTCTACCACGATTGTTCAAATTATAGACCTGGGGCCAAAAATGCCCCCGCTCCAGGGCCCTTTGGCTTTACTTAGACTTATATAGGAAAAATCTTGAAAAATCATCTTCTCTGAAACCACAAGGCCTAGGTCTTTGATATTTGGAATGAAGCTTCAGCTAGTGAACCTCTACCAAGATTGTTCAAATTATAGCCCAGAGACCAAAAATGCCTTCCCCCCTCGGGGCCCTTTGATTTTACATAGACTTATATAGGGTCAATCTTTAAAAATCTTCTTCATTGAAACCACAAGGCCTAGGTCTTTGATATTTGGGGTAAAATTTCATCGAGTGGACCTCTATCAAGATTGTTCAAATTATAGCCCTGGGGCCAAAAATTCACCCGCCCCAACACCCTTTGGTTTTATATAGACTTGTATAGGGAAATCTTTAAAAATCTTCTTCTCGGAAACTGCAAGGCCCATGACTTTGATATTTGGTATGGAGCTTCATCTAGTGGACCTCTACCAAGATTGTTCAAATTATAGCCCTCGGGCCACAAATTCCCCTGCCCCGGGGCCCTTTGGTTTTACATAGACTTATTTAGAGATAATCTTTGAAAATCATCATCTCGGAAACAGCAAGGCTCAGGTCTTTGATATTTGGTGTGAAGCTTCATCAAGTGGACCTCTATCAAGATTGTTTAAATTATAGCCCTGAGGCCAAAAATGCCCCCTCCCCGGGGCCCTTTGGTTTTACATAGGCTTATGTAGGGAATATCTTTAAAAAAAATCTTCTTCTCTGAAACCGCAAGGCCCAGGTCTTTGATATTTGGTGTGTAGCTTCATCTAGTGGACCTTTGCCAAGATTGTTCAAATTATAGCCTTTGTTGATATTTGGTATGAAGCTTCACCTTTTTAGACGTCCCTCAACATTTTGCATATTATAACCCTGGGGTCAATAATGACCCTCCCCGGGCCTACTTGTTACTCTATGGATCAGGTGAGCGATCCAGGGCCATCATGGCCCTCTTATTTTATACCCTTAACCTTTAACCTGCTGAATATTCAAATTAACCACACCCATTTCTGTCTATCAACCAACCAAATTGCTTGATGTAATTTATTGCTACAAATTCATAAACTGCATGCCAAACAGTGTAGATCCTGATCAGATGGCTTCTTCAGAAGCCATCTGATCTGGATCTACACTGTTTGCAAAGATAGGGGTTGTTGTGAACAGCAAGATAAGGGTTAAATTCTTGAACTTTAAGAAAACAGAGTAAGGAATGCAGCATCTGATCTGGGTCTGCATTGTTTGCCAGAATCCCAGTTTTGGAACTCTGGGGCTAATCCTTATACTTCCGAACCATGATAACTCATACCTTATTGAACAGTGTAGTTCCAGATCAGGAATCAGGCCATCTGATCAGGATCTATAGTTCGAACAATTTGACATGAGACTGACCTTTATGCATGGAATGAATTAGTCAATGTTATCGCCTATTACGTCGGCTTTCGTGAACTTCTCATGAATCTTCGGCATCTCGTGAATTGCGACCCTTTTACCTACCTCTATGTATTGAATAACAATATCGCCATTTTCGGGAGAGAGCAGAGATAAATACATGCATTCAGTCGGGTGTGAAATTATGTTTATCTCCGGTCAATTTGTTCAAACTATACACTGTCAATATCATTCAGTTTGCCAATTTGAATGAATACATTATTTCAAGCAATTTGATTGGTTGATAGTCATAAATTTTATTTATCCAGCAGAATAAGGGCCAGATTTAATCTCTTTTGTCTAAAGCTGACCCGATCAATCGATTAATCTATCGATAAATTCCACAAAAATGATTATCATTTCTCAGCAGGGCGTCAAGTTACCTATATTTTCCTATATTTCAGGCCATTACCTATAATAACCTATAAAATCCTATATTTTACCAAAATACCTATAAATACCTATAATTTGGAATCTGGGGTAAGCAAGGAATACAAAATCTGTGAAAAAAAAACTTAAAAAAAAAAGATGTTTTCTATAATATTTGGCTTAATAAGTTGTTTTCTTCAGGAATTTGGAATTTGTATTCCTTTCATTTGTAGCAACCATGCCCAGCCAACCCAGCACAACTTTTGGAATGCTTTAGCTATTGGAAGTTCTGCTTTTTTTATGAAATATTCCATTTCCTATAGCTTTCATGTTTAAATATTTGAATAAGAAATGCACATACTTTTTTTTGTTTTCAGAATAAACAAAATAGAAGTGAAGGCAATGATCAGGAATTGATATAATTAACCCACAGCTCCCATCAGAGACACCAAACATACAACTAAGTATGTCCAAAATATTTCATTGCAAACAATTTTGATAGGATGATGATTAATCAAGTTATTACATGTATATAGAAAACAATAAATATGTTCTAGAAAGGATTGTCCTTTGGATGCAAGGAACTCACCACAGAACTGGAAAATATGGAGTGTACATATTTTCTGGGCCAGACTAGCTAGTTTCGACCAATTAGACCTCAGTGACCCTAAAATATTTTCAAAATTCAACAATGGAATCAATGATCCTAAAGGATAAGAAAATATAAACTACACTATGACGTAGGGCAGGCCGCCACACATTCCCAGACACCAGCTGTAGTGATGTTAAATATGTTCTAGAAAGGGTTATCCTTTTGATGCAAGGAATTCACCACAGAACTGGAAAATATGGAGTGTACATGTTTTCCGGGCCAGACTAGGTAGTTTCGGCCAATTAGGCCTCCTCAGTGACCCTCAAATATTTTCAAAATTCAACAATGGAATCAGTGGTCCCAAAGGATAAGAAAATATAAACTACACTATGATGCCCTACATTATGGTGTAGTTTATATTTTCTTGTCCTTTTGGGTCATTGATTCCATGTGGAGTTTTGAAATTTGAGGGTCACTGGTGGGGCCTGATTGGCCGAGGCTGGCTAGTCTGACCCAGAAAACATGTACTCTCCATATTTTCCAGTTCTGTTGTGTGTTCCTTGCTTCCAAAGGATAACCTTTTTATGGAGCATTTTTGATGTAGGGCAGGGAGACTGAAATGTTCCATAATCATTATGCCTGCAAACAAAAGTCAGATTCGAGATAGGTGGTTGTCAGAAGTACATGTAGATGACAATGGACATGAGCTGAAATTATGGTGTATCAAGGGAAAGCAGGACTCCTGTGGTTGAAATCCATTATGCAAAGCTGACATAAAATGTGATAACGCTGGACTGAAACAAATTCTTTAACATGCCAAAGGGACTCTACACCAGAAATTAAGTAAAGCTGCTTTCTCAGCAGCACAAGCTAAGCTGACATTTAAACCTCAGTTTAAAGCAGAGACAGTTGATTAAAGCACAGGTTCACCTTCAGGAGAAACAGTCCACGATAGTTACAGTGAATCTTCAACTTCATTCTCAAAGCAAAAGCAAAGAAGATGTAATTTCTGCTGAAGTTGGGTGGGCAGCCAAATGTGCCTATTCTAACATCAACTTTAGAGCCAATGATGGTATTGGAGAAACTTTCAAAGCCATGTTTTGATGTCCAATAGCAAATGGATTTAGTATGAATCGGACAAAACTCTCATATCTCCTGTCCAATGGACCTGCCTTCACCAAAGTGTTGCTGTTTGATGTCAGACAGTCCAATAACTATTTTTCTCTTCAGTATGATGAAACTATTCATGTTCAGGTGAAGAAGCAATAACATAAGGTGTTGGTCCCAGCATATGATGAAGTTTGGTGTAGGTATTACAAATCCCTGTTCTTTGCTGATGCAGCTGGAAAGTCAGTTGCAACAGCAATGTTAGAGGCTCTTCAGGAGGACAATGTACCAATGAAATACTTAATTGTCAATTAAACTATATTTAGAGATATTTAGAGAAGTATCTAAACAAATAAAAGAAGCTTCACCTGAGTGGAAATGCTTGAAAAGAAATGACTGGAAGAACTGACAGTAGAAGAGAAGAACAAGGCTACCTTGACGCTTGAAAAAGAGAAGGCACTGCTTTAAAAAGAAATGGAGACTCAGACAAAGTTAATTACAGCAGAGGAACTGCTAAAAGAAGAGAACAATTAGCTTTAACTAAAGCTGTTGAAAGTAGTAACATGAAAGGAGCTTCTGTTGGTTGGTTGATTTGAGGTTTAACGTCCCCGTCAACACTGTAAAGGTCATTTTGGAGACGTTGCTTCCAATTTTGTGGGACTTTTACCCGACATTGAGATGAAATGACATCTCAAGCCCTGTTGCCCAAAGAAACCAATAGGGTTTATTAGCATGGACGGTCCGCCTCGCACCGCAGTTCCTGGACAGGCTTAGATCCTCTAAGCGGTTTACCAGTACTAGTGTGCGTGCCGGATTCAGCTCTGCGTGGAAGCATCATGCAGCCCATATATTTATTCAAGCCCCTATGGGCGGGGGCAGCTTCTGTTGCTCAAATAATGATTGCAACAGCTACATCAAAAATAGACAGTATAAAAAAGGAAATGGACAAGATACATTAAAGTCAAAGGTCAGGTGAGCAGCAAAAGAGACTGTTAAACAAACTAGATCAGTACAGTACTAAGTCATCAAGCAAAGGGTAGAAATAAGATACAGTAACATCAAGGTCCTTGAAATCCAAGAGTTCTTGTACTGCATCAGGTAGTTAGATGAATTCTGCCTCTCCATCATCAATTTTCTATATGGTGTATTATTAATTACAGAGAGCTGGAACGTGGTGGTGGTGGAAAAAAAAAAATCTAGCCTGTTTTCTTCAGTATAGGCATCCTATAATATCCTATATTTCTGGCCGCTAGATACCTATATTTTTGGACCTAACCTATATTTTTGACTCCTAATATCACTTGACGCCCTGTTTCTGATTTGCTTTTAATCGATTACTTGATAGGTACAATTTACTACCCAAAGTTATGCCTAAAATAGCTGGATGAGTGGCAAACAGTGCAGACCCAGATGAGACGCTGCATGATGTGGCGTCTCATCTGGGTCTACACTGTTTGCTCAGGCTTGTCTGTTCAAATATACATTTGGTAAAGTGCAACATAATATTATGGTAAGAGTTAATGCTCAGACGGAAAGCCAGACAGGTAAAATAATGACAAAAACCTCAGCGATTACTAATCGATTATCGATCGCAGTGATAGGAGTGATAATCGATTATCTTTTCAGCTCCGATTAGCCAGCCCTACTTTTGTCTAAGGATTTAATAGTTTGGCTTTAGCAGAACAAGTGTTTAAATAGGATTCTTTTTGTTTCAGTGCTGCCACTGGGTTTGGGTGTTGACATGTTGGCAACAACAGATCCTGACGCAGAACAGGCAGAGGATACAGAAACACCTATATATGAGAAACACGATAAACTGTTACATGGACCTGCTAAGACAAGAAGGTACATACTTCTAGTATACTACATACAGCATAGATTTTCAAGATTAAAGAAGAAAATCCTAAATTTTATCTTATTATTAAAAATACACCTCAACCTCTTTATAACACATTGTTGGGGTCCAAAGCAGAAAGTGTGATAGTTGAACAGCCGTGTTATATCCAAACAAAAATGTTTAGATTATGGTCATTGTTCTGTATAATTTATACATTTTTGGGATCTTTAAACCGTGTTATAACCAAAACTGTGTTGTAATGTACCGTGTTATAATGAAGTTGTGTTGAGAACTGCTTGTTCTAGGCTCATGATGTTTGTTTCACAGTTTTTGACCAATAAGTAAATGGTCTGATTAACTTTTGAGGCAGTTTTGCAAATGATAGTTGTGGCTCTTTTCTGACAGACATGAAGAGTGGAGTTCTGAAAGTGCAATCTATGTAAGCCAAAACCTCCCCTGAAAAATGTTGTTAGCTTATTAGCTCGCCTTACGAAAGTAAGGGGGAGCTATTGCCATACCCCCGGGCATCCGTGGTCGGCGTCGGCGTCCGCATTTGGTTAAAGTTTACCTGCAAGCTATTATATGTGATGTTTTACAAGTTTATTTTGAATATATAATTAACAATTGGTAAAAAAAAATATTTAACATTATCATTGTACTTCATTTTTCAGTTTTTTTGGCTTAAATTGGACTTTTTGAGAAGTTAATATTTTCCTCTGTATTACCTCCCTTGAAATCCTGTGTTAAAGTTTACCTGCAAGCTGCGTGAGTTCAAATCCCGGGGATGGCATGTTTTTTTATGCCCCCGGAATCTAAGATTCTGGGGGGCATATAGTTTTTGGTCTGTCCGTCTGTGTGTCTGTTTGTCCGTCTGCAAAAACTTTAACATTGGGCATAACTTTTGAATGGTAAGTGGTACAGCTTTCATACTTCACATGTGCATTCCTTGTCACAAGACCTTTCAAGAGGTACCATAAATTTTGACCTCGTGACCTTGGACCTTGACATTTGACCTACTTTTGGCCTCATTTTTAAAAACTTTAACATTGGCCATAACTTTTGATTGGTAAGTGATAGAGCTTTCATATTTCACATGTGCATTCCTTGTCACAAGACCTTTCTATTGGTACTATAATTTTTGACCTCATGACCTTGACGTTGGCATATGACCTACTTTTTTAAAAACTTTAACATTGGCCATAACTTTTGATTGGTAAGTGATAGAGCTTTCATATTTCACATGTGCATTCCTTGTCACAAGACCTTTCTATTGGTACTATAATTTTTGACCTCATGACCTTGACCTTGGCATTTGACCTACTTTTTAAAAACTTTAACATTGGCCGTAACGTTTGATTGGTAAATGGTAGAGCTTTCATATTTCACGTGCATTCCTTGTCACAAGACCTTTCTAATGGTACCATAATTTTTGACCTCATGACCTTGACCTTGATGTTTGACCTACTTTTTAAAAACTTTAACATTGGCCATAACTTTTGATTGGTAAATGGTAGGGCTTTCATATTTCACATGTGCATTCCTTGTCACAAGACCTTTCTAGTGGTACCATAATTTTTGACCTTGTGACTTTGACCTTGATGTTTGACCTACTTTTTAAAAACTTTAATATAGTCCATAACTTTTGATTGGTAAGTGATAGAGCTTTCATATTTCACATGTGTATTCTTTCTCACAAGACCTTTCCAGTGGTACCATAATTTTTTACCTCGTGACCTTGTGGCCTCAACCATGACATACTTTAGTGATGGGGCTTTCATATTGCACAGGCGCTGTGCGGGGGCATCGGTGTTTCACAAACACGTCTTGTTTTTTTTTCTTTTCTTTTTCTTTTTTTTTTTTTCTTTTTAAGAACATAGCGGGTCTGGGGCTCAAGGTCAAGGTCACTGGCTATTTTTAGAAAAACATTGTCATCGCTCTAGCGCCTTCATTTATTGATGGATTTTAATATAACTTGGGTATAATGATATCTCGAGTGACTTTGACTTTCAGGGACCGGGGCTTAAGGTCAAGGTCACTACTTTCAGGGTCATGGGGTCAAGGTCACTGGCTATTTTTAGAAAAAACATTGTCATTGCTCTTGCACCTTAATTTATTGATGGATTTTAATATAACTTCACACAAATGTTGGGTATGATAATTTCTCTAGCAAGTTCGACTTTCAGGGTCTGGGGCTGAAGGTCAAGGTCATTGTGGCTATTTTTCGAAAAAACTTTGTGATCACTCTAGTGCCTACATTTATGGATGGATTTTAATAATACTGCACACAAATGTTGGGTATGATGATATCTCGAGCGGATACGACTTTCAGGGTCTGGGGCTAAAGGTCAAGGTCACTGTGGCTTTTTTTTTTAGAAAATCTTTTTCATCGCTCTTGCGCCTTTATTTATGGATGGATTTTAATATAGCTTCACACAAATATTGGGTATGATCTCGAGTGACTTTGACTTTCAGGTTCCGAGGCTGAAGGTCAAGGTCACTGTGGCTATTTTTAGAAAAAAACATTGTGATCACTCTAGTGCCTTCATTTATGGATGGATTTTAATACAACTTTACACAAATATTGGGTACGATGATATCTCGAGCGAGTTCGACTTTCAGGGTCAGGGGCTGAAGGTCAAGGTCATTGTGGCTATTTTTCGAAAAAACTTTGTGATCACTCTAGTGCCTACATTTATGGATGGATTTTAATATTAACTTCACACAAATGTTGGGTATGATGATATCTCGAGCGGATACGACTTTCAGGGTCTGGGGCTAAAGGTCAAGGTCACTGTGGCTTTTTTTTTAGAAAATCTTTTTCATCGCTCTTGCGCCTTTATTTATGGATGGATTTTAATATAGCTTCACACAAATATTGGGTATGATCTCGAGTGACTTTGACTTTCAGGTTCCGAGGCTGATATTGGGTACGATGATATCTCGAGCGAGTTCGACTTTCAGGGTCAGGGGCTGAAGGTCAAGGTCACTGTGGCTATTTTTCGAAAAACTTTGTGATCGCTCTAGTGCCTACATTTATGGATGGATTTTAATATAACTTTACACATATGTTGGGTATGATGATATCTCGAGTGAGATCGACTTTCAGGGTCTGGGGCTGTAGGTCAAGGTCACTGTGACTATTTTTAGAAAAACTTTGTCATCGCTCTTGCACCTTCATTTATTGATGGATTTTAATATAACTTGACACAAATGTTTGTTATGATGATATCTTGAGTGACTTTGAGTTTCCGGGTCAGGGGCTGAAGGTCAAGGTCACTGTGGCTATTTTTTTAGAAAAACTTGATCATTGCTCTAGTGTCCACATTTATTGATGGATTTTAAGATAACTTCATACAAATGTTGGGTATGATAATCTTGATAATATCTCGAGTCTAGGAGTGTAACGATGCATCGGACCATCGATGCATTGCGATAGGCACTGGGCCGATAGTACTGCATCGATGGTAAAGTCAAACATCGATGACTATTGCCGATAGTGTTTTGAACTATCGATAGTTTCGATAGTTTTCTATATCACAAGTTTTTCTGATAATTCTCGAAGTTGTTTTCATTCTTAAATATATTCTTTATTACGACCTGCGTCTTGTACCCGGTCAAGCATCAAACTTTATATTGTCTGAATTGTAATCCAATAATCTCCTGTGCCAGTGGGAGTCAACGTCTGCTTGTCGCGAGATAAGGGCAATAAAATAACAGCCAAATTATGATTTGGCAGTAGCCTACAGGTACACGCTGTTTATGCATCCTATTTGTTATGGATTATCCACTTGACACCCAATGTCGGTATATTGCCCCCGCCCATAGGGGCTTGAAGAAATATATGGGCTGCATGATGCTTCCACGCAGAGCTGAATCCGGCCCGCACACTAGTACTGGTAAACCGCTTAGAGGATCTAAGCCTGTCCAGGAACCGCGGTGCGAGGCGGACCGCCCATGCTAATAAACCTTATTGGTTTCATTGGGCGACAGGGCTTGAGATGTCATTTCATCTCAGTGTCGGGTAAAAGTCCCACAAAATTGGAAGCAACGTCTCCAAAATGACCTTTACAGTGTTGACGGGGACGTTAAACCTCAAATCAAACAAAACCAATGTCGGTATAGAGTCAGTACGCTGAATATTCCTTCGTAGAACTGGTAAATTTACAGCTTTCTGAAGCGCATTTCAACAGTAAACACTTTAATGTAAATTGAGTTCGAAATAATTGACCACACATATTTTGATTCGCTAATCTGCAAGCTGTCGGTAAGCTAGTGATATGAAAAGCGATAATTAATGCGTGTTTACACAGTGGTATTTATTATCAAAGGGTGCCGCCCGCATTAGCACGTGAAGCACGGAAAGTCCGCATGTGTCATAACCGCTTCAAAAGATGCAAAAAAATGTTCTGGTTGATGTTTTAGAGGATTCTTATTTTGTCAATAGCAGACATCAAAGGAAATGAAATACGTGTCGTCGTGAAAAGAATGTTTATAATTTGGGCATCCAGACAATGTCTATACAGCCGAGGAATTAATTTTAAATCTTGGACATCGTGTACTCAAAATATGCACAGGAAAATACAGCACTAGAAAACAATTAAAGAAAATAAAAACGTGGTACGATTTTCTGTTTATTTGTATTGCTAAAAGATTTTATCAAACAAAAAAAAGAAATATACAAACGATTTTTGGAAAATCAATTCACAAAAAAATGATGGGCAGTTAGATAAGTTGCCAGATGCAGTAATGTCGGGGATGACATTATAAGGCATGTTCGGGCACGGTACTGATGCCGTCATCGGTCGGCCGGGGCCGATTTGGATTTAAAAATTTGTTAGCCCTGATTTCAATGGTGTTCCGTTTAACAAACACATGCGATCGATTGTGTACCGAAACACTGAGACTTATATTAAAATTTCATCAGATTTTCTGCCAGAAGATTCAAATCTAACTTCCTGTATCACAGGTCCTGATGTATGAATGTCATTTGACGTGTCACCGGAAACAATTCTGATTCTGAATCGTGTGCATTGCCGACCTAGTTTCTCAGTTATCTACTACCATTTTTAATGGGGCGTATTTCTTTCATAAAATGTGATGGCTAAACGGTTGTGGATAGAGAACGGAACTTTGCACAATTCCTGGATTATCCTCGGATGTGTTATTTAAGTGTACGACTTTTCCCACCAAGCGTCTTCTATCTTGGCGCCAAAACATAACCATGCACGAGACAGTAGAATAGTCTGGTTCATATTTACATGCATACAACTACCGTTAGATGTAGCTGATCCTCTTAGGCCCGGAGCGATTTGATTGTGGATTAAATTTTATGATAGAGACATAGCCTGATCTTATTTTCACACCTTGTCATGCGAAACATTGTAGGCTTAACGATAGCGCCGGAGGCTTGTGTTTACAGTGTAATAGTAGAACAGAATGATCGTGACAAATTTGGTCGGTGTTTATAACACGATTCGGTTAACTAACACGGTTGGTTGGACCCGAAGTTCTGTGTTATAACGAGGTTGAGGAGTATTTAGACACTTTATCATGTCTGAAGTTGTTTTTGAAGACAAGCAAATATTCCATTGCCTTTGTGAAGAGCTTACATTTATTTTAATTAAGAAACTGATGTTACATGTACATTCATATTGTGAAACGATAAATGTACTCGGCTGGAATCTTCTTGGCTACTTCTAATAAAATGAGTTTCCCGGCTCTTCCAGGAGAATTTACACTAAAAGAAGAAAAAAAGTTGCTCCTGGGGAGTTATTTCCCCTTGCAACAAAGCAATCAACAATTGTAGTGATTTGCATCTCAACCCTTGTGCTGCTGAATATTCATTTAAGCCACACCCATTTCTGTCTATCAACCAATCAAACTACTTGATGTAATTTATTGCTACAAATTCATAAACTGAATGCCAAACAGTGTAGATCCTGATCAGATGGCTTCTTCAGAAGCCATCTGATCTGGATCTACACTGTTTGCAAAGATAGGGGTTGTCGTGAACAGCAAAATAAGGGTTAAGGTTTGACCTATGTAAATTATCATTGTCCTTTATGTTTCAGCCACAAGATAGTTAGCATTGAGTTTATGTTTAAGTATATCCACATTTCATGGTCCTTGATGTTTTAGCCATAAGATAGTTAGCATGGAGTTTATGTTGAAGTATATCTATGTTTCAAATGTATTTTTGCATACAGGCAAAGAGTGTGGACCCTGATCAGACTGCTTCTAGAGTAGCAGTCTGATCTGGGTCTACACTGTTTGCAGCAATGACTTTTAAAGTAACCAGCAGACAACAAATGTAATGATTTGCATCTTAATTCTTTTTGTACCAAATGGAATCTTCCTCCTTGGATATAGCAGGAGTCCATGTCAAATTTTAGGGGTGTCAGATTGTGTTTTCTTCAAAATTTATTTGAAAAATGGCTTAACTTTTTGCACACAGTGTATGACCTGATCAGACGCCACGTTTTGCGGCGTCTGATCTGGGCTTGCACTGTTTGCCAGGGTACCCATTTTGGGCATTCTGGTACTAAATGGGTTAAGGCGGCTCCCGCTTATCTGGGCTTGAAGAAATATATGGGCTGCATGATGCTTCCACACACAGCTGAAACCGACCCGTACATTAGTACTGGTTAAGCTTAGAGGATCTAAGCCTGCCCAGACAAAGCGGCGCGAGCCGACCCGTCCATGCTTATAAACCCTATTGGTTTCATTGGGCGGCAGGGCTTGAGATGTCATTTCATCTCAATATCGGGTAAAAGTCCCACAAAATTAGAAGCAATGTCTCCAAAATGACCTTTGCAGTGTTGACGGGGACGTTAAACCTCCAATCAAACAAACAAACACTGTTT
>CAUZLF010000221.1:152571-182645 GCA_963580285.1 Lucinisca nassula | reverse complement strand
CGTGACTGTCACTGTCAGCGAAGCAGAGCAGGCCTATTAGATCAGACTGAATCATATTTCCGTTCTTAACCAGAGATTGTTGGTACTTGTTAGAACCAACTCATGGAGGCAGTTCTAATGAATACACACAATCTATGTTTTGAGCAGAAATAAGAAAAATATCACAATTCTTCATATCAAAATTTTCATGTTTTTTTTTTTAAAAATTACAATGTATTTGAATAGATGTTTAATAACCTCTTTTCCTACATCATGGCTTATATAAGGATGTCAGGCCTCCTGCAGTATCGTAGGATGTACATGACATTGTGTAGGGACCATCCTAGAGGTTGCCGACGGGGAGAAGTTTGCCATAATTTCTGGATTTCAAAGCGAAGTTTTGGTCCAAATTTTAGATTCTCCTACATAATCTATACATTTTCACTTCTCCCTTAGCTCAAGATTGTGAGAAGTCAGCTTGCTTAGGGAGAATATTTCATCCAAATACCCCTCAAGGATGGTCATAACAAATTTTTTGATATACAATTGCATGTGCATCAGAAATCATATTTCACCTTTGGGAAAATGTTTCTAGAGTTGACTTATATAAGAATGGCTTTCCTCAGACATGGCATAAGCAAACAGTGCAAGCCCACAGTAGACTGTAAATGATGATAATTGTAGAATAATTTTCCTTATTTCTCAACGAAAACATGTTGCAGGTATTCATTTTAACTGTCTTGGTGAGATGGTTCAAATGAGTACCCACATGATGTCCTTGAGACATGGGGAAAATTATCCATGAATTAACACCATTTTTCGATATGAGTGAAATAATCTTGAAAGGGCCGTTAAGCCAAAAGCACAGAATTCTAAGATTTGCTTTGCCCTGGCTCAATTGTAATGGAAAAAATAAATACATAGAAAATAATTCATGTTTCAGTTTTTATTTGATTGTACCTTTACATCAAAGTTTATGCATCTTTAAATACATGTAGTTCTGCAGAAATGCTCTATACAGTGTATAAACAAAATAAAAAATTAAGATAAAAAAAAAAAAATCGACCTTCCCCACCTAATTTTTTTCAAGCTGAAACCTGAAACACACCTATTTTTTTTTTTTTTTTTTGGCCTAAATACTAAATATCTAAGCTCTGTGCCTTGTGGTTTCATGAAGAAGATTTTTTTAAAGTTTTTCCCATTGTTAGTCTATGGGAGCTTTATGTTGCCAGACAAGAGTTTCCATCTGATCTGCCCCAAAACATTATGCATCTTTTCCCCCTACCTGATAATTCTTCATATGAAATTTAATCATGATTGGCCTTTTTGCTTTAAAGATATACTTATTTGAAAATGTGAACAGACGACAGACGCCGGAGCATTGGCATACTATTACCGCAAACGAGCCTTCGGCAGCTAATGAAACGCATGTCCAAATACAAAGAGATCTGTTGGCCTCCTCCTCCCCTATAGCCAACCCTTACCACCCTTTAAATTCTTCTCAAAGAATAATTTACCAAATGCAATACTTAAGAAGAGGGCAAGACATTTTTGTTATTATAATAATTATTATTATAATTATTATTATCAAGGTAAAAGCCAAACATGAAGAAACTGCCTTAGCCTTTATTTTTGATGTTATTTTATCATTCATGGACAATTTTTTTCAAAATTCCCTGACTTTTCCCTGACTTTTGCTAAAATTTCAAAATTCCCTGACCAATTCCAAAATTCCCTGACAATTCCCTGACCTTGAAAAATTTTTTTTCCCTGACTTTTTCCCTGACCGTGGACACCCTGTTTAATTATCCAGCCACAAGACAAGGACTCATCCATCCAAACCAAGCCAAAACTTTCCTACCCGCCCTACAAGCAAGTTCAAGGCAAACATCAAAATTTTCTGTCATCCAAATCGCCATGAAATCCACCTTCCACAAACCACCGCTACCGTTTTTCTGGGAACGATCGGTAACACATCATCCAACATCCAACCTGCCCCCACCCATAGGGGCTTGAAGAAATATATGGGCTGCATAATGTTTCCACGCAGAGCTGAATCCGGCCCCCACACTAGTACTGGTAAACTGCTTAGAGGATCTAAGCCTGACCAGGAACCGCGGTGCGAGGCGGACCGTCCATGCTAATAAACCCATTTGGTTTCATTGGGTGACAGGGCTTGAGATGTCATTTAATCTCAATGTCGGGTAAAAGTCCCACAAAATTGGAAGCAATGTCTCCAAAATGACCTTCACAGTGTTGATGGGGACTTTAAACCTCAAATCAAACAAACAAACATGCAATACCACATGTGTTTACTGTCATAGTTTTATTTTATTGGGGTAGTATTTCTTTCATGAGGCGTCAAGAGTAAGAACTTAGCTCATGATCAACCTTAAATACATCAGACCAAACTAATGTGTCTCTTTTTTAACAATATATTAAGTAATTTTCAATCATCCTCTATGAGACACTTCTAATGAGTACCCAAAATGTAAAGTTTTTGGTAGAAATATACTGATATATCTTGAATAAAACTCCTCTAATGTGGAGCTCTGTAATTCAAAAGAAGATAAAATGGTCCAAAGCATCTGAATGTGCAGTTCTCTACTCTTTTTTTTTTTACACTGCTTCTGTTTAATACATTTTTTTAAGTTTTGTAAGTAAAATATTTTACAAATAGAATACTGTACTCTATGTGGACGCACTTATTGTAGTAATATCAACGAGATACTTGTGCTAATAATATGTTCATGACTTGTTCTATCTAAAGTCGTATCCGGTTCTAAAGAAGTATTTCTAACCTTTCTACGCCATAAATAATCCCCTTTTCCATAGCAATATCTTAGTTCCTGGCCTGGAGCAATTCTCGCTGCAGCAAAAAAACCCACACATGGAATACCTTCGTTGTCCAGAACTTTAGCAATACAATTTGGATTCTTGTTGTCATCATTGATCAGGCGACCAAAAGAGCCGTCTTCTATTGTTGCATCTAGCCTAGAGTGAGGAAATCAACAGCATAACATTATCATAGCCTTGCAAGTACAACTCTTTTGGAAAAGAAAAACAAAACCTAAACTATATATGGGTCAAAATTCACTATTTTGGAGTTTACTTATTTTCCCTGTTAACAACATAAAATCCTGAAGCAAAACAGGAGCTGTCTGTAAGATAGCATGCTCAACTAATCGACTGTCAATGCATTGGATTCCTCCCTCTAGTTTGTGAGAAAAAGGCAGCAACAACGCCAACACCCTGGTGAGTACAATAGCTCAAAGAGTCGTGTTAACAGGTAGCCCAAGGGGCTTAAAGTTCTTAAAGCCTTAAAGTTCCAGCTTAACCAAACTGGCCCAAAACAAAACTTGTCTCAGATTTGTTACCTTTCCTCAATGACCAAGTAATAACAGATTGAATATAAGAACATTCTTGTACATTATATTATCTAACAACCTGCTGTCATGAATTCTTAAATACAAACACTTTCAGTAATACTTTCAGCAATACTAACTAATTTGCATGAGCCTCCCTAGCCTAGTGGTTAAGAGCACTGACTCTTAATCATTAGGTCTCCCACTGCCGCTCTAGTCAAATGTGGAATTGACAAGTTCTGCTTATGGACGGTCAGGTCGATTTTCTCCGGGTTTTCCAGTTTTCATCCACATTTGATAAAGAAGTAGCTGGATATGAGTGAAGTATCCTTGAAAGGGCCAACACCCCTCCCCCCCCCCCCACCCCGCCCTACACACACACACACACCCCAACAAAAAAAAATAAGTTGAAACTGACAAAGTCAATGTGAAGTGGAAG
Source organism: Lucinisca nassula (assembly GCA_963580285.1). NCBI lineage: Eukaryota > Metazoa > Mollusca > Bivalvia > Lucinida > Lucinidae > Lucinisca > Lucinisca nassula. The sequence continues at coordinate 178,862 of CAUZLF010000221.1, read as the reverse complement.
AAAAAATCTGCTTGTCCTCCTTCAGCTTTTGAGCCAATATCTTCATTCAAAATAATTTCATTCCTTGCTGACATACCGTATTCGCCCTAATTACCGCACATGCTCCTATAAGCGCACACCAAAGCTATTTTTGAAAAGGAAATGCATAAGCGCACACTTTACAGTAACCTCCCCTTGGAAGCTCTCAAGTAAGTCAATAAAAAACTTACTGTTGTTTCTTCAACATTGAAGGCAATGTTTTAGTATCCTTTTCCGCCCCATTAAATATCAGTATGAATCATCTCAGAAGCTACTGTTTTCGCATCCAGTGTGCGCTAATTAGGTAGATTTTCACTGTGATTTTTTTGACACGATTTTGAAAAAACTAAGTGCATGGTGCGGTAATTAGGGCGAATACGGTATAGTAATTATGCAAACATACTTATCTGCATTCATGCTCAAGGGAAAATAACTGTGAAACCAAATTTTAACTTGTCAAATAAAAGTTAAACAAGAGGGCCATGATGGCCCTGGATCGCTCACCTGATCCATAGTGTAACAAGTGGGCCCCAGAGAGGGCCATTATTGGCCCCAGGGCTTTAATGTGCATAATGTTGAGGGAGGTCTTAAAGGTGAAGCTTCATACCAAACATCAACAAAGGCTAAAATTTGAACAATCTTGGTAGGGGTCCACTAGATGAAGCTTCATACCAAATATCAAAGTCCTGGGCCTTGTGGTTTCAGAGAAGAAGATTTTTTAAAGATTTTCCCTATATAAGCCTATGTAAAACCAAAGGGCCCCTGAGCGGGGGCATTTTTGGCCCCAGCACTATAATTTGAACAATCTTGGTAGGGGTCCACTAGATGAAGCTTCATACCAAATATCAAAGACCTGGGCCTTGTGGTTTCAGAGAAGAAGATTTTTAAAGATTTTCCCTATATCGGCCTATGTAAAACCAAAGGGCCCCGTGGCGGGGGCATTTTTTGTCCCAGCACTATAATTTGAACAATCTTGGTAGGGGTCAACTAGATGTTCAAGCTTCATACCAAATATCAAAGTCCTGGGCCTTGTGGTTTCAGAGAAGAAGATTTTTAAAGATTTTCCCTATATAAGCCTATGTAAAACCAAAGGGCCCCGGGGCGGGGGCATTTTTGGCCCCAGCACTAAAATTTGAACAATCTTGGTAGGGGTCCACTAAATGAAGCTTCATACCAAATATCAAAGACCTGGGCCGTGTGGTTTCAGAGAAGAAAATTTTTAAAGATTTTCCCTATATAAGCCAATGTAAAACCAAAGGGCCCCGTGGCGGGGGCATTTTTTGTCCCAGCACTAAAATTGGAACAGTCTTGGTAGGGGTCCACTAGATGAAGCTTCATACCAAATATCAAAGTCCTGGGCCTTGTGGTTTCAGAGACGAAAATTTTTAAAGATTTTCCATATATAAGCCAATGTAAAACCAAAGGGCCCCGGGGCGGGGGCATTTTTGGCCCCAGCACTGTAATTTGAACAATCTTGGTAGGGGTCAACTAGATGAAGCTTCATACCATATATAAAAGACCTGGGCCTTGTGGTTTCAGAGAAGAAGATTTTTAAAGATTTTCCCTATATAAGCCTATGTAAAACCAAAGGGCCCCGGGGCGGGTGCAATTTTGGCCCCAGCACTATAATTTGAACATTCTTGGTAGGGGTCCACTAGAATGAGCTTCATACCAAATATCAATTACCTAGGCCTTGTGGTTTCAGAGAAGAAGATTTTTAAAGATTTTCCCTATATAAGCCAATGTAAAACCAAAGGGCCCCGGGGCGGGGGCATTTTTGGCCCCAGCACTGTAATTTGAACAATCTTGGTAGGGGTCCACTAGATGAAGCTTCATACCAAATATCAAAGACCTGGGCCTTGTGGTTTCAGAGAAGAAGATTTTTAAAGATTTTCCCTATATAAGCCAATGTAAAACCAAAGGGCCCCGGGGCGGGGGCATTTTTTGTCCCAGCACCAAAATTTGAACAATCTTGGTAGGGGTCCACTAGATGAAGCTTCATACCAAATATCAAAGTCCTGGACCTTGTGGTTTCAGAGGAGAAGATTTTTAAAGATTTTCCCTATATAAGCCTATGTAAAACCAAAGGGCCCCGGGGCGGGGGCATTATTGGCCCCAGCACTATAATTTGAACAATCTTGGTAGGGGTCCACTAGATGAAGCTTCATACCAAATATCAAAGACCTGGGCCTTGCAGTTTCAGAGAAGAAGATTTTTAAAGATTTTCCCTATATAAGCCCATGTAAAACCAAAGGGCCCCGGGGCGGGGGCATTTTTTGGCCCCAGCACTATAATTTGAACAATCTTGGTAGGTGTCCACTAGATGAAGCTTCATACCAAATATCAAAGACCTGGGCCTTGCAGTTTCAGAGAAGAAGATTTTTTAAGTTTTCGGTGAAAAAATCTATTTTTGGCTCCTGTGACCTATATGTGCAACGGACCGGAACCATTTGAACAACTTTGAAAGGGGACCACCTAAGGATCATTCCTGTGAAGTTTGGTCAAAATCCGCTCAATGGTTTAGGAGGAGATGTCGTTTGAAGAAATTGTTTACGCACGCACGCACGCACGGACGCACGCACGGACGGACGCACGACGGACGACGGACAAAAAGTGATCCCAAAAGCTCACCTCGTCACTACGTGACGGTGAGCTAAAAAAAAAGAGATCAGATCCTAAATGGCTGAGAAAAAGTGGAGGTAGCTCGAAAACCCTTTGTCCCATGTCACACAAATTCGAACCTGGCGTAGACTGTATGCCCCTCCTGGTTATCTGCAAGTTTGATGAAGATCAAATCAGAAATGGCGGAGGAAAGTAGGAGACTTCGTTTTCCATTGTAAGTCTTTGGAAAATTTTCCCAAACTCTAGGGACTGTACCTGCGCAACCGAATGTCAGATTCAGGACAAATTCGAACTGGACTGAGGTTATATGCTTATCCTTGTTTACTGAAAGTTTACAAAAGATTAGATCAAAAACAGCTGAGAAGAAGTGGAGACACCATTTTTCATGCTCAAGGGCAGGTAACTCCAAAGCTATTTGTCTTGTGCATATGTCTGTACATATGCTCTGAACCGTTTGTAATGGTTCTTAATGTCTGGACTGCTTGACTTTCGAGCACGCATGTACAGGCATTCATGTTTTCTTAACAAGCGATTGATCGTAGTGTCTATCCATGATAACCCATTTTTTGTAAACGTGACAGCCCCAGGGGGGTACTCAGATATTTGCCTGTTACATAGGCAAGGACTATTATTTTGGTTTTGAAATTTTAAAATTTAATATTTTTGGGGGGTTCTAGGTAAAATGTACTATTTTTTGGGGTATAGGCCATTTAGCAGGTATTTTTTCTGGGTCACTTTGAAAACTTACTATTCTTTTGGGACTATCCAGTTGATTAAATGTTGAGTCAACCTCTAATGCCTACTGAGAAAAAGAGATTTGGAGTGAGTGATGACTATCAAAGAAGACTGACTTCTTTTGACTAAGTGACTGCATGAAAAAAAAATCCCATTACCAGCAATCAAACATTTTATGACATTGTTCAAAAAGCATGTCAATCAATCAGTCAAGTGTCATCCTAAAATCATATCACTTATAAGCACTTAAGTTAATATAGATGAGCTTATGTTTAGTTGCTTTCGTTGCGGTTGCAAGAAATTTATCTGGCCTCATTGTTATTTGTTACCAGCAAATATATATATCAAATTGAATTAAGTGAATAACTATATGGAAATGATGCTGTGAGTGATTAAACTTACTGAAATAAAGTAAATTGTGTAAATAACAAGTTTCTTACTCACCATAAAGTTTTCCCTTTCACATTTATTTCAAAGACATAAGTGTCATCCACAATACTTTCCTCATCTTGTAGGAGGCGTCCCCTGTACAACAGAAGGAAGTCGCCCTGCTGTCGTTCAAATGTTGTGAACACACCTCTGCCTGTAAAGTTATACCAGACTGTAAATTGTAATGTAAGCACAATAGTTATGTGAGACTATCAAAATTGGGAAAAATACTAACCTTTTAAATGGCAAATAATCTCAGTTATTCTGGTATGTATTAGGAGTGAGACAATTAACCGGTTAATAGTTATCTATAGGTTTTTCCACAAAACTCGATTTCAAAAACTCAAAATTGGTAATCGAAACCAAATTCGCAATACATAATAATACAAAATTACCTGCTAAAAATCATACAACAGTTGTAATTCCAAGCACAGACATATCTGTGTACAATTGTTAGCAAAACTGGTCAACTACATGGTCAACAGATGGGTAATATTTGCACACACTTATCCTTATACTTAAATTCTTAAAATTTTATGTATTCAATATGCTCAAGCAGATTAGAGGAACCTGTGCAGCAAACAATAAGTTACTAGAATTTGTTTTCTAGATGAAAACAGATGTCTCCCTCTTTGCTGCTTTACCTTTGTGTGAACTTCCATGAAAATATCTTTAAACTGTTTTCAAGTAACAAAATGGACACGAAAAGGTGACAAAGGGGCAGATGGACAGACTAAGGGAAAAACAATATAATGCACTTTAACAGCGTTAGAGTTTAAAAAAAGTCTAATTAAGTTCAAAATACAAAAATAATTAAAAAAAAGATTTCAGGATTATGAAAAAAAACATCCACATCTTTAGACCTATATTAAAACACGTGTAAGGTTTCAGATGGATCAGGCTGAAACTTGAAGAGGAGTTACCCTCACAAGTACCTACTCCATATGCTCTTTAACAGTGTATGCTGGAAAAAAAGTCTATAATAAGTTAAAAATTTAAAGCGAAAATAAGTGAAACAAATAATTTCAGGACTATGAAAAAACCACATGCACATCTTCAGACCTGTATTAAACCATGTGTAAAGTTTCAAAAGGATCAGCCTGAAACTGTAAGAGGATTACGCTCACAAGGTACCTACTCCTACTCCATATCCACTTCAACAGTGTTAAACGTAAAAAAAAAAATCTTAGTTAAAAAAGTGAAAAAGGTGAAAAAATAATTTCAGGATTATGAAAAAAACACATGCACATCTTCAGACCTACATTAAAATGTGTATATAGTTTCAAAGGGATCGTCCTAAAACTGTAAGACGAGCTGTGCTCACAAGGTACCTACTCCATATCCACTTCAACAGTGTTCTTGGCCTAAAAAAAGTTAAAAATGAGAAAAAAGTGAAACAAATAATTTCAGGATTATGAAAAAACACATGCACATCTTCAGACCTATATTAAAATGTGTATACAGTTTCAAAACGATTGGCCTTAAACTGTAAGAGGAGTTGCGCTCACAAGGTACCTACTCCATATCCACTTCAACAGTGTTAGACGAAAAAAATGTTAAAAATGCGAAAAAAGTGATACAATTAATTTCAGGGTTATGAAAAAACCATATATGCACATCTTCAGACCTATATGTATATAGTTTCAAAAGGATCAGCCTAAAACTGTAACAGCAGTAGTGCTCACAAGGTATCTACTCCATATCCACTACAATTGTGTTAGATGTAAAAAAAAGAGTCTAAGTTAAAAATGCAAAAAAAAGTGAAAAAAAAAATAATTTCAGGATTATGAAAAGACCACATGCATATTTCAGACCTATATTAAAATGTGTATATAGTTTCAAAAGGATCGGCCTAAAACTGTAAGAGGAGTTGCGCTCACAAGGTCACAAGGTAGAAATGGCTATTTTTCAATGATCTAAGGGCAATAACTCCAAAGTGGACAAAGCCAGAGTTACAGTTCTTGAGTTCTGCACATCGTCTCATTAAGGTTCACATTTGTGTGAAGTTTCTTGAAAATATGTCGAATGGTTTTCAAGTTACAGAGCAAACAAGAAAACGTGATGGACAGACGAACAGATGGACAGACAGACAGACTCAGGGAAAACAATATGTCCCCCCTTGGGGGAGACATAATTATCTTGCAAGTTAATTTGAATAATTTCAAATGAAATGGAGACCAAATAATCAATCATTCAGTTTTAGAGCCCCCGTCACCACTGTTTGGCCATACACGTCGTAAGAGGCACCTAAAATGACCAAAACAAATAGAATGTCATGCAACTCGAAATTTCGGCAGGTGGAAGGTTTTAGTTCCATTTCTAATATTTTTATCTCAATGTTAATCAGGGGTGAAACCATTCATTGAAATGTATCAAATCGTGATACTTTTGCTGATGATATGCGTATCGTATCGTGGGGCTAATAATGCGATACCCAAAGATACACCAGAAAGGACAATTGCCAAAGAAAATGCCAGCTTTAACAGATTTCAGGACAATTTTCAAAACAAATTACAAAGATCTTAATTGTTACTGAGCTACATTGATCACTTCTATGACAAATATGGGCATCTTAAAAAGGCTTTGTTACAAAAGATTGAACTCTTAGAAGGTTTTGAGCCAGTTTGAAAATTTTCAAAAGCTGTGATTTAAGCAAGAAAGTAGTATCGTGATATGTATCGTATCGTGAGGCAAGTATTGTGATACGTATTGTATCGCGGGGTGACTGTATCATTACAGCCCTAATGTTAATTAGAGGTGGTTGGTGAACTGAAATGTTCACTCTTGTCAGTCCCCATATAACCTATAATCCGTTAATGGTACTTTAAACCCAATTCAATTCAAATCAGTTTTAGATACATGTAGGCCAATAATCAATTTCAAAATTTCCAAATCGTCCCACCCCTAGTTTGTAAACATTTAATCACAATTACAGTATATCAGCAACACAACACTACAACTTATTTTCTTTTTTAATGACAGATTCAATCTGTCATCTCTAGCTATTATGCAGGTTTTAAAGTACTTCCGGCTTTCTTCTGGCTTTCTTCCGGCTTTGACCGCCATAGAAATATGAGTCCGCACAAAATATGGTCCGGTTTGGCGCAATAATCAAAATTGTACAAGCGTATTAGTTATCCTATAGGCGCAAAACAAACGTTTGAAGCAGACGACTTGACGATTGTATCTTACCTTTCAGAGAATCGATTCAGCATTTCATATGAATCAGCTGCATCATGTGATGGGTTTGGCAAATATACCCAGATTAATGCGGCGTCTGCTCAGCCGACTGCTAAGGTTTTACACTGTTTTCTAACAGTGATGTCAATATTTAATCCATAAAGACCAGCCTGCTTAAAGGGGTTTCTGACTTTCGAGGTCAAGTCTAGTCAAGTCTAGGTCAGCTACAACATAGGTGTATATTAGACTTTGTGTGGAGAAATTGGAAAGAAAGGCTGTCCCTTTCAACCCTGAATATGGTACAGATACTTATGCAAACAGTGTAGGTCCAGTGATATAATTCTAGATGCCATATTTAGCAGAATGGATGAGCCCAACTTCAGTGATGGAAGAGTGCACTCCAGAAACTCAAGACAGTGAATAAATCAAAACACTGACAACATTCATGCCGATTGTCTCTGAAGGCAGGCTGGTCATGAACGGGGACTTGGACTGATTCGTTTAAATTTAAAATGTTAGTATAAGCGTTATTGTGTGGCGAACTATTGCATGTAGTTAGCGAACACAGCGTAGTATCATTAAGAATATTCGGAATAGAGGTGTCCACAACTGACCGGACAAAAACTGTTACTTATGGACAGTAGCATTGTTAAAACTTAAATTTTAATGATTGCCATTGATTGGTTTTGATAACGTAAATAGTTTCTTTCAAAAATTTGAAACATCGAATGGCGTTTCATAATAGCACCGGTCTATAGACATCTGCAAACATATCATATATTGGAATTTGCAGAACTACCTTTCTAAATTTTAAGATCTTTTTAGAAAGGTTTTCTGTAAGTTTTCACAGGGTTATGATTTTCTCATAGAATCTGACATTTCAGTGCCTTTGGCGCTTTGATCCTTTATTGCACTGACAAAAATTGAATTTGGTTTGGAGTTCTGAATTAGGAAGCAAGGGCCAGAAACTGGGGAAACAAAGACTGGGAATATAACCCAATATCAGCTACAAAACTGAATGAACATGCAAATTCAGAGAATTCTTATCCCCAACTTTTTCTAGATTTTTCTAATAAGGCAGGCTCTTACATTTATAAAAAAGTCAAAATAAAAACTATGCAAAAATAGGGTCCTACCCCGCAAAAAGCAAGCAAAATTTTAACCCTTGTCCTGCTAATCCCGGATATGCCTTATCTTTGAAACAATGTAGATCCAGATCAGATGGCTTCTGACAAAGCCATCTGATCAGGATCTACATTGTTTGCCATTCAGATTGTGAATGTGTTGCAATAATTTGCATCAAGCAATCTGATTGGTTGATAATCGGTAGTGGGTGTGGCATATATGAATATTCAGCAGAACAAGGGTTAAGATCAAGCTATATATAACTTTGAATTGTTTCCAATGATTCATGTTTGTATGCAACACAAAGTTGGCTTTCAATTATTTGTTATACTAATTTATTTCTAATCACATTAAGTAAAGCAAGAAAGGCTAAAAATCCACAAAGAAGCAAATTTTCCCTTGCTGCCACTAACTACACCCAAATTCAATCATAGCATTCCTGTTATAAGCAGAGGTCTACCTTATTTTCTACATTTAGGAACAGTGAGCCTGCCCAGCATGTGATTATACAAAAAAAACAATCCCAGCCTTATCTCCATAGGATACCTCAAATAAAACTAGTTGTTTGTTTGTTTGTTTTGGGGTTTTACGGCCCTTTCAACCCATTAGGATTATATAGAGCATGGTCAGTTAACCTAACCACACCTTTCCTGGACAGGCTTAGACCTAAGCGTTTAACCAGTAACTGACAACTGCCCTTCTTGAACTAGACAAAGTGCCCAGTGGGGCACGTATACCCCCGGCCAGTGCCATCGCCTGAGTTGAAAATGGCAATAGCAAAACGTTCTTTGCATATACAGGCCACATTCCATACAAGTAGTCATACTGGTTGTTGCTACCAAATTTTAAGTCTCTATGTGCAGTAGTTATTGAGAAATCTTTGACACAAAATAATAAAAATATACACTATTAAACAGCAAGAACTACAAAGGGAAATAACTCTAAAAGGCCTGACCCCTTGGCCCTTATTTTCTTTCCCACAATACAACTAGTCATACTGATCATGTTTGCAAAATTTCAAGTTTCTATGTACAGTAGTTATTGAGAAATCTTTGACACAAAATAAAAATATACACTATTAAACAGCAAGAACTACAAAGGGAAATAACTCTAAAAGGCCTGACCCCTTGGCCCTTATTTTCTTTCCCACAATACAAGTAGTCATACTGATCATGTGTGCAAAATTTCAAGTTTCTATGTGAAGCAGTTCCTGAGATATCTTTGACACAAAATAATTGTTTACGGACAGACAGACAGACGGAAAAGACAAAAACTATATACCCCCATTGCATACTTCGTATGCCGGGGGTATAATTATCCCACAGCTCCCATCAAAGACACCAAAGGGAAAGAAACACAAACATGAAACAAAGATAATGCAAAGATGGTCTGTGACGGAATACATGTTTTAAAGCATATAAGGAAACATCAACAGTCTTGACGCAGCCTCTGCCATTGGTTCACATGAAGATCAAGTCAAGTCAAGTCAAGCCAGGATTTTATATATTGTCATTTGTTTTACTCAATAACTCACAAAATACACATCTCAGTAGCAAATATAACAAAGGGGAATAACTCTAAAGAACCTGGCCCCACAGCCCCAATTTTCTTTCCCACAATACAACTAGTTATGCATGTTGTTTGTACCAAATTTCGAGTGTCTAGGTACAGTAGTTCCTGAGAAATCTTTGACACAAAATTTAAGGTAAGTCACAAAATACACATCTCAGTAGCAAATATAACAAAGGGGAATAACTCTAAAGAACCTGGCCCCACAGCCACAATTTTCTTTCCCACAATACAACTAGTTATGCATGTTGTTTGTACCAAATTTCAAGTTTCTAGGTATAGTAGTTCCTGAGAAATCTTTGACACAAAAAAACAAGAGGGCCATGATGGCCCTGGATCGCTCACCTGATCCATAGTGTAACAAGTGGGCCCCAGAGAGGGCCATTATTGGCCCCAGGGCTTTAATGTACATAATGTTGAGGGAGGTCTTAAAGGTGAAGCTTCATACCAAACATCAACAAAGGCTAAAATTTGAACAATCTTGTCAAAGGTCCACTAGATGAAGCTACACATCAAATATCAAAGACCTGGGCCTAGCGGTTTCAGAGAAGAAGATTTTTAAAGATTTTGCCTATATAAGCCTATGTAAAATCAAAGGGCCCCGGGACAGGGGCATTTTTTGCCCCAGCACTATAGTTTGAACAATCTTGGTAGGGGTCCACTAGATGAAGCTTCATACCAAATATCAAAGTTCTGGGCCTTGTGGTTTCAGAGAAGAAGATTTTTAAAGATTTTCCCTATATAAGCCTATGTAAAACCAAAGGGCCCCGTGGCAGGGGGGGATTTTTTGTCCCAGCACTATAATTTGAACAATCTTGGTAGGGGTCCACTAGACGAAGCTTCATACCAAATATCAAAGTCCTGGGCCTTGTGGTTTCAGAGAAGAAGATTTTTAAAGATTTTCCCTATATAAGCCTATGTAAAACCAAAGGGCCCCGGGGCAGGGGCATTTTTGGCCCCAGCACTAAAATTGGAACAATCTTGGTAGGGGTCCACTAGATGAAGCTTCATACCAAATATCAAAGTCCTGGGCCTTGTGGTTTTAGAGAAGAAAATTTTTAAAGATTTTCCCTATATAAGCCTATGTAAAACCAAAGGGCCCCGTGGCGGGGGCATTTTTGGCCCCAGCACTATAATTTGAACAATCTTGGTAGGGGTCCACTAGATGAAGCTTCATACCAAATATATAAGACCTGGGCCTTGTGGTTTCAGAGAAGAAGATTTTTAAAAATTTTCCCTATATAAGCCAATGTAAAAGCAAAGGGCCCCGTGGCGGGGGCATTTTTGTCCCAGCACTAAAATTTGAACAATCTTGGTAGGGGTCCACTAGATGAAGCTTCATACCAAATATCAAAGTCCTGGGCCTTGTGGTTTCAGAAAAGAAAATTTTTAAAGATTTTCCCTATATAAGCCCATGTAAAACCAAAGGGCCCCGTGGCGGGGGCATTTTTTGTCCCAGCACTAAAATTTGAACAATCTTGGTAGGGGTCCACTAGATGAAGCTTCATACCAAATATCAAAGACCTGGGCCTTGTGGTTTCAGAGAAGAAGATTTTTTAAAGATTTTCCCTATATAAGCCTATGTAAAACCAAAGGGCCCCGGGGCGGGGGCATTTTTGGCCCCAGCACTGTAATTTGAACAATCTTGGTAGGGGTCAACTAGATGAAGCTTCATACCAAATATCAAAGACCTGGGCCTTGTGGTTTCAGAGAAGAAGATTTTTAAAGATTTTCCCTATATAAGCCAATGTAAAACCAAAGGGCCCCGTGGCGGGGGCATTTTTTGTCCCAGCACTATAATTTGAACAATCTTGGTAGGGGTCCACTAGATGAAGCTTCATACCAAATATCAAAGACCTGGGCCTTGCGGTTTCAGAGAAGAAGATTTTTAAAGATTTTCCCTATATAAGCCCATGTAAAACCAAAGGGCCCCCCTGCGGGGGCATTTTTAGAAGACCAGCACTATAATTTGAGTAATCTTGGTAGGGGTCCATTAGATGAAGCTTCATACCAAATATCAAAGACCTGGGCCTTGTGGTTTCAGAGAAGAAGATTTTTAAAGATTTTCCCTATATAAGCCAATGTAAAACCAAAGGGCCCCGTGGCGGGGGCATTTTTTGTCCCAGCACTATAATTTGAACAATCTTGGTAGGGGTCCACTAGATGAAGCTTCATACCAAATATCAAAGTCCTGGGCCTTGTGGTTTCAGAGTAGAAGATTTTTGAAGATTTTCCCTATATAAGCCTATGTAAAACCAAAGGGCCCTGGGGCGGGGGCATTTTTGGCCCCAGCACTATAATTTGAACAATCTTGGTAGGGGTCCACTAGATGAAGCTTCATACCAAATATCAAAGACCTGGGCCTTGTGGTTTCAGAGAAGAAGATTTTTAAAGATTTTCCCTATATAAGCCAATGTAAAACCAAAGGGCCCCGTGGCGGGGGCATTTTTCGTCCCAGCACTCAAATTTGAACAATCTTGGTAGGGGTCCACTAGATGAAGCTTCATACCAAATATCAAAGTCCTGGGCCTTGTGGTTTCAGAGAAGAAGATTTTTAAAGATTTTCCCTATATAAGCCTATGTAAAACCAAAGGGCCCCCGTGCGGGGGCATTTTTGGCCCCAGCACTATAATTTGAACAATCTTGGTAGGGGTCCACTAGATGAAGCTTCATACCAAATAACAAAGACCTGGGCCTTGTGGTTTCAGAGAAGAAGATTTTTTAAGTTTTTGGTGAAAAAAATCTGTTTTTGGCTCCTGTGACCTAGATGTGCAACGGACCGGAACCATTTGACCCATATTCAAACTTGACCGAGATATTGTCATGATGATCATTCTGAGCAAGTTTGATTAAGATTGGACCAAAATTGTGGCCCCTAGGGTGTTCACAAGGTTTTTATATGATTTGACCCGCTGACCTACTTTTTAACCCGATATGACCCATATTCGAACTGGACTGAAATATTGTCACAATGGTCATTCTGAGCAAGTTTCATGATAATTGGACCAAAACAGTGGCCTTCAGAGTGTTCACAAGGTTTTTCTATGATTTGACCTACTGACCTACTTTTTGACCGGACATGACCCATATTCGAACTTGACCAAGATATTGTCATGATGATCATTCTGAGCAAGTTTGATTATGATTGGACCAAAATTGTGGCCTCTAGGGTGTTCACAAGGTTTTTCTATGATTTGACCCGCTGACCTACTTTTTAAGCCGACATGATCCATATTCAAACTTCACTAAAATATTGTCACAATGATCATTCTGAGCAAGTTTGATGATGATTGGACCAAAACTGTGCCCTCTAGAGTGTTCACAAGGTTTTTCTATGATTTGACCTACTGACCTACTTTTTCACCCGACATGACCCATATTCGAACTTGACCGAGATATTGTCATGATTATCATTCTGAGCAAGTTTGATGATGATTGGACCAAAACTGTGGCCTCTAGTTTGTTCACAAGAAAAAGTTTACGCACGACGGACGACGGACGACGGACGACGCACGACGACGCCGGACATCTTACGGTCACAAAAGCTCACCATGACCAGGTGAGCTAAAAAGTTTACACACACACACAGAAAAGTTTACACACACACACACACACAGAAAAGACAAAAACTATATACCCCTTCGGCATACATAGTATGCCGGGGGTATAATCAGCAGAAGGAGAATGATCATAGAAAATATTTCAAAATCAATTTCCATGAAAGTATGCGACCAAGCCTGGTTTCGAACCCGCAACCTCTGGCTTCTCAGTCAGACACACTATGGACTGCGCTACGCGGTCCGGTCTAAAACTGGTTGTGGCAAAGAAACTGTTACTCTATTTATAGTAACAGTAGCCCTGCCTATAATGTGATCACTCCCAAAACCAATTTCATCTTTCCGCTTCACAAGAAGAATGCATACATAAAGTTTCCAGTTAACAACTGAAATAGAACTTGTGTGAATGAGCAAAAACTTTTTTTGTTATGTATACATGTAGTAGTAACAAAGCAATCACACATAAAACAAATTTGAACCGTCAATTCAATTGGAGTCCTGAAAGCATATATAAAATTTTGAGTTGATACCACTAATAGAACTTGAGTTATAAACTGCATTTCTATCTTAAGTAACAGTAGCTCTCACGCCTTACACAAATCGCAGCCTTCCTCTCCGTAGGCGGAAAACATGCATACAGTTTCACGTCAATACCTCAAACAGAACTAGAAAATTTTCTATATTTAGTAACAGTAGCTCCACCAACCATGGGATCAAGCCTCAAACCAATCCCAACCTTCCTCTCCATAGGAGAAACACATACATAAAGTTGCAAGTTGATACCTCAAGTAGAACTTGTTAAATGCCCTTTTGAGCACTGGATCTGATAATGCACTATTACTACAGGTATTCAGATTTTTCAGTACTTTAGTAAAGCCATGGAAGCTGTTGCTCATATTTTGCTAAAGTAAAGTGTGTTATCTCATTCTGGTACATGCAGGCACCTTTTTCTGAATCCCAACAAGAAATATAAAGTTTAAAATCAGCATAGCTAATTTCACTGAAATCAGTGGAAATCTTCCACTGACCGTTCCAAGGCGGCTCTTCTGTGGTGATTTATTTATGTTGTTGTTTGTTACTTACTGTGTGTATCACTTGTGTCTTTTAATTTTGGATGGCCATATGGCCATTTTGTGGGAAAGTAACTGTCCTTATAATGGCCTTCCTTTGTTTAGGTTTCCATTATGGTCTGGTCGCTTAATGTTTGTATTTCTTTCCCTTTGGTGTCTTTTATGGGTGGAGTAAGTTAATTGTATCAATTCCTGATCTGTGTTTTACTTCTACTTTCCAACTGCAGAGAACCTAAAGCTGCTTTCTTCGCTACGCACATTTTTACATTAATTGTGACCATTAAAATATATAGTTTTTTTTTTTTTTTTTACATTAAAATTTTATTCTGCTTGGGTGGTGGGGGGGATTTCAAACCTTTTGAGTGGGGACAGAAACATACTTTTTGGGAGGGGGAGTATTGGCCCCAAAAATGGTGATGTGGGTGCCCTGGGAACTGGTCACGTGTATACATTTGATTTCGGGAGTCTGCAACCAACTTTCTAAAGATACTGTCTGGAAATAAGGGTTTTGCAATAAACCAAAATCAATATGCTTCCTAATAATAGACCTATGATCTATAAGCTAGCTTATAATTGTCTAGAAATGAGTGTTCCAAATGCACAAACTTACAACTGGACTAAGCAAAAGTACTATGTTGCATAACCTGCATAAAACTGTTATTGATTGAAAATGGGCTTTTTACTTCAGAACTTCAGGCGATTTTCTACTATTCCTCAGTGGCCGAAAAAGGGCCCCATTCCCAACTGAAAATAGCCTTTATTTTTCCCAATTTAATTAAAAAATTCCCAAATTGATGAGAGAAAAAAAAAACAACACAAAGAAACATCTTCTGAGACACTGCATTGCTAACTGAAACTTCAAACAGTCATTTCTGAAACATCAGATCAGTAAACAGTCACAGAAGATAGATATGGTTGCTTGAATGAAGCAGTAATTCTTGTTCCCAAGTTCACTACCTTTGTCTTTAATTTCCCAAATTTAGTAATTTTCTTGCTATTTTTCCCCAATTTAAGTCAGGGGCCTTTTCCCAATATACCTGGATAAGCCCTGCTTCCTCATGATTTATTTATTATACTTCTTTGTTAAGTAAGAATTACTTTGAGCAAGCAACATGAACTGACTTACCAATGTAGTCATTAACAAATCGCATTTCAAATCCATCTGGATCTGTGCTGGATTTGAAGTACTCCTTTGCTTTATCCAAAGGCTTTATTCTTTTCTGTCTCATCACCAAATGCCTGAATAACATATATGCAACACTCTCATCTATCTTGCCTTTTTAATAATAGAACAATTTGCTTCAAGAACAGTTTGGTTTCGGTTTACATGTAAGATTATCATTCTGATGATCGTGAATAAATTTTGTGCTGGAAGCCTAGAACCCTGTAATCAAATCCATTTGTGACGATCACTTATTAAGAGTCCCTGATCGGTATAACAAGCCTCCTGTGCATAACACATAAATAAACTACATTTCACTAACAAAAAATATACAAACAAGAGGCCCATGGGCCACAATGCTCACCAGAGCTCATGGGGCCACTGCCCACTGGCAGCAATGTATTTTATTTAACCATGGAAGTCCTTTGCCCAAGGACGCTACAGATAAAATTTGGACCTAATCAGCCTAGTGGCTTCAAATTCTGATGTCCCTTGAATGTGTTGTTGCAGGACAACAGATGACAAATGACAATTTTCCATCTGTGGAAACCAATAGGCCAAAAACAACATTATTACAGGAACATTTCTATGAAAGTGTGACAAAATACAGTAAAATTCCTATATTAAGACCACCTTTGGGATTGTTCATACTGGTCTTTAAAACCACAACTGAATAGTCCCAAAGGTGGTCTCTGATCAGAGGACACTATTATGTAGAAAACACAAAGAAAGAATAACTGCAGCCTATTAAATAAGCTTTTAAAAAACAGAATTACCGTATTGGCTCTAATTACCGCACCGTGCCCTTGGTTTTTTCAAAATCGTGTCAAAAATCATGGTGAAATATCTACCTAATTAGCACACACTTAATACGAAAAAATAGCTTCTGAGATGATGCATACTGATATTTAACAGGATGGAAAAGGATACTTAAGCATTGCCATCACTGTTGAAGAAATAATGGTAAGTTTTTTTATAGATTTACTGTGACAGCTCCAAGGGGAGGTTACTGTAAAGTGTGCGCTTAGGCATTTCCTTTTCATAAATAGCTTATAGGAGCATGTGCGGTAATTAAGACGAATACGGTAGTCTTAATAGCGGAATTTTACTGTATCTTGAAAGGCATTAAATTAAATGTCATTTTTCAATTTTCCCCATTGTAAGTCAGTGGAAACTTACCTGTAACTTGCCATAGTAAACAAACCAAAGAGCCAAATTCCATAAACCAGAGCTCAGGTGGACCCTGCCCAATGGCAGCCATGTATTATAACATGATATGATCCAAATCTACCAATTATAAATGTCCCAAACAAACCCCATACCCAAATGAGCACCCATGTGGACATTATCTGAAATATTAGGCATTTTATAGAGAGGGTGGGGCATGAACCCGATGGAGCCCTGGTTGGTGTCACTAAATGCTTCTTATCAAAAGGAACAGATACATATACGGTTTAGCAGTGGGGATATGTATGGTTCCTAAGATGTAAGGCCTTTTAAGATATGGAGGGATTCGGCATGGCAGATCCCAGAAAAGCACAAGATTGTTGTCACTGAATACGTCTTATCATAAGGGCCAAGAGTATATATATGGTTAAAGGGTGGGGATATGAATGGTTTCTGACCTATGGGGCCCTTTTATCAAGTGGCAGGGAGAAAAATGGCCCCTGGGGACCCCACAAGACGGCATGACTGAATGTGTCTAATAACAATGAACAAGAATATATGTATGTGATTATAGGATGGGTATTTGAATGGTTTCTGAGATATGGCCTATTATGAAGTGGAGTCTTATCATAAGGAACAAGAATATATATGGTTAAGGGGTGGGGATCTGACCGGTTTCTGAGATATATGGAAATAATAAAGTAAAGGGGTGGGGCATGGCACAAGGAACAAGAATATATATGGTTTAAGGGTGGGGCTCTGAACAGTTTCTCAGTTATATGGTCTTTTGTAAAGTCAAGGGGTGAAGCATGGCCCAGGCACGCCGGGGTGACCCTAGGTTGGTGTCACTAAATGTGACTTATCATAAGGAAAAAGAATATATATGGTTTAGGGGTGGGAATCTGTAAGATTTCTGGAATATTTGACCTCTTATGAAGTGGAGGGGGTTGGGCATGGCCCCTGCACATCCTGGGGGACCCCCAAGTTGGTGTTACTGAATGCAACTTATCATAAGCAGGGATTTTCCTAGTGCAAATTTGGGGCCGGTAATCGGCCCCTATTTTTCCCAATTTAGAGACAGATATTCCCAAATTTTACAAAAAATTTCCCAATTTCTGATCTTGTGCTACATTTTGATGAAAATTTCATGAAAATTGAACCAAAATTGACAAAGTTACAGCTGATTTAAATTCCCAACTTTAAATATTAGCGAGCTGTTTTTCCCAAACCCAACGGCCTCTGGACCCTGATTGTGAAGGGTAGGAATATCCCTGATAAGGAATGAGAATATATATGGTTTAAGGGTAGGGATCTTAATGGTTTCTGAGATAAATGGCATTTTATGAAGTGGAGGGGGTGGGGCATGTCCCCGGCACATCCCAGGGGACCCATAGGTTGGTGTCACGTAATGGGTCTTATCATAAGGAACAAGAATATAATGGTTTAGGGGTGGGAATTGAATGGTTTCCGAGATAAATGGCCTTTTAGGAAATGGAGGGGTCGGGGCATGTCCCCGGCACATCCCGGGGGACCCCCAGGTTAGTGTCACTTAATGCATCTTATCATAAGGAACAAGAATATAATATTATATGGTTTAGGGGTGGGGATCTGTAAGGTTTCTGAAATATAAGGCATTTTATGAAGTGGAGGGGGTGGTGTCACTTAATGCATCTTATCATAAGGAACAAGAATATAATATTATATGGTTTAGGGGTGGGGATCTGTAAGGTTTCTGAAATATAAGGCATTTTATGAAGTGGAGGGGGTGGAGCTTGGCCCCAGCACAACCTGGGACCCCCAGATTGACATTAAAGCATTTGGCTAAGAGAAGTTTACACAATGAATATTTCTATGTATGTTTTGTCAAAATATCTGCAATGACTTGGTAGTAAATGCTATTTTTCAGTTTTCCACATTATAAGTCAATGGAAAAACTAAAAGGCTAAATTTCATAAACAAGAGGGCCATGATGGCCCTGGATCGCTCACCTGATCCATAGTGTATCAAGTGGGCCCCTGGGAGAGCCATTATTGGCCCCGGGCTATAATATGAATAATCTTGGTAGTGAAGCTTCATAAGCCCCCACCAATAGGGGCTTGAAGAAATATATGGACTGCATGATGTTTCCACGCAGAGCTGAATCCGGCCCGCACACTAGTACTGGTAAACCACTTAGAGGATCTAAGCCTGTCCAGGAACCGCAGTGCGAGGCAGACCGTCCATGCTACCAAACCCTACTGGTTTCATTGGGCGACAGGGCTTGAGATGTCATTTCATCTCAATGTCGGGTAAAAGTCCCACAAAATTGGAAGCAACGTCTCCAAAATGACCTTTACAGTGTTGACGGGGACGTTAAACCTCAAATCAAACAAAACACTTGGCAGTAAATGCCCTTTTTCAATTTTCCCCATTATAAGTCTATGGAAACTCTAAGATGCCATAGCAACCAAACTAAATAGATGATTTTCATAAACAAAAGGCCCATGGGCCACAACGCTCACCAGAGCTCAGGGGGCTGCTGCCCACTGGCAGCAATGTATTTTAATTAACCATGGAAGCCTTGTGCCCAAGGATGCTACAGATAAAATTTGGACCCAATCAGCTTAGTGGCTTCAGATTCTGATTTTGTTTGTTTGATTTGAGGTTTAACGTCCCCGTCAACACTGTAAAGGTCATTTTGGAGACGTTGCTTCCAATTTTGTGGGACTTTTACCTGACATTGAGATGAAATGACATCTGAAGCCCTGTCGCCCAATGAAACCAATAGGGTTAATTAGCATGGACGGTCCGCCTCGCACCGCGGTTCCTGGTCAGGCTTAGATCCTCTAAGCGGTTTACCAGTACTAGTGTGCGGGCCGGATCCAGCTCTGCGTGGAAGCATCATGCAGCCCATATATTTCTTCAAGCCCCTATGGGCGGGGGCTTTCAGATTCTGATATCGCTTGAATGTGTTGTTGCAGGACAACAGATGACAATTGACAATTTCCCATCTGTGGCAACAAATAGGCCAAAAAGAACATTACTATGAAAGTGTGAAAAAATATATGTCATTTTTTAATTTTCTCCATTATACAATGTAAGTCAATGGAAACACTTAACTTGCCATAGCAAACAAACCAAAGAGACAAATTTCATAAATCATCTTGGTCTGTTTCAAAAATAGCCAAGTTGGCTTGTGACAGGTTCAGTCTGGTCAACTTTTGGTCAGGCGTCAAAAGCCGTGGCATCCATCTGGCGGAAACCTTCGACATTCCTAATTCACTGTGTAGAATGTTCTCTACTCATTCACGGGAGATGCCAACAGTGTTAGCTAACTAAACTGATTCACAGTTAAATGCCTGTCATCCATCACGGCCCGGTGCACTTGGCTGATGGTTTCCTCAGTTGATGCCATTGTGGGTCGTCCACACCGGTCATCATCTTCAAGGCTGTCCTTGCCCATCTTAAAATTTGCTGCCCACCTTTTCACAGTTGCATACGAAGGAGGATCATCCCCTAATGTAGCAACCAAATTGGCATGAATGTCCTGTGGAGCTAACCCCTGTTTATGGAGGTACTTGATGACACCACAATGCCAGATTTTGTCCATTTTCTCAAAAATGTGCTAGTATCAATTTTCAAGGTCTGGAATTTCTACGTTATTGCAGTTAAACTTGAACTCATTTGAGTCAAATCAAGTAATAAAGGTTTGGATTTAATGAATACAAAATTTCATGGCTGTTCGATGCCTGCTTCTTGGTCAGGCTCAGAACTTTTCAGCCTACCCTCGTATATGTGATTATTGAATGGGGATTTGAATGGATTCTGAGATTTTTTTTTTTTTGGTTTGGTTTAATGGCCCTTTCAAGATTATTTCACTCATATCAAGCCGATCATTATTCAGGTGGGCGAAAATCGGAGTACCCAGAGAAAAGCTACCTGACCTTCCGTTCCAGAACTTGGCGTCTCACATGTGAAACGAGCGAGGCTCCAACCACAGCGGTGAGAGATCTAATGATGAGTCAGCGCTCCTAACCACTAGGCCTGTTAATGGTTTCTGAGATATCGCCTATTATGAAGGAGTCTTATCATAAGGAACAAGAATATATATGGTTAAGGGGTGGGGATCTGAACAGTTTCTGAGATATATGGATTTTAATGAAGTAAAGGGGTGAGGCATGGCCTGTGGCATCCCTGGGGACCCGCATGCTGGTGCCACTGATTGCATCTTATCATAAGGAACAAGAATATATATGGTTTACAGGTGGGGCTCTGAACAGTTTCTCAAATATATGGTCTTTTGTGAAGTCGAGGGGTGGAGCATGGCCCGGGCACACCCTGGTGACCCCTGGGTTGGTGTAACTGAATGTGTCTTATCATAAGGAACAAGAATATAATATATGGTGTAGGGGTAGGGATCTGTTAGGTTTCTGTAATACTTAGCCTTTTATCAAGTGGAGGGGGGGGGTTGGTTTTTTTATTGATTTGAGGTTTAACGTCCCCGTCATTACGGTCAACACTGTAAAGGTCATTTTGGAGACGTTGCTTCCAATTTTGTGGGACTTTTACCCAACATTGAGATGAAATGACATCTCAAGCCCTGCTGCCCAATGAAACCAATAGGGTTTATAAGCATGGACGGTCTGACACTTGCACGGCTTTGCCCGGGCAGGCTTAGATCCTCTAAGTGGTTTACCAGTACTCATGTGCGGGTCGGTTTCAGCTCTGCTTGGAAGCATCATGCAGCCCATCTATTTCTTCAACCCCCGAGGGGAGGGGGCCAGGAGGGGGTTGGGCATGGCCTTGGCACATCCAGGGGGATTCCCAAGTTAGTGTCACTGAATGCAACTTATCATAAGGAATGAGAATATATAATATGGTTTAGAGGTGGGGATCTCAATGGTTTCTGAGATAAATGCCATTTTATGAAGTGGAGGGGCTGGGCATGTCCCCGGCACATCCCAGGGGACCCACAGGTTGGTGTCACATATTGCGTCTTACCATAAGGAACAAGAATATATATGATTTAGGGGTGGGGATCTGAATGGTTTCTGAGATAAATGGCCTTTTATGAAGTGGAGGGGTCGGGGCATGTCCTCGGCACATCGTGGGGGACCCCAGGTTGGTGTCACTTAATGCATCTTATCATAAAGAACAAGAATATATATGGTTAGGGGTGGGGATCTGAATGGTTTCTGAGATAAATGGCCTTTTATGAAATGGAGGGGTCGGGGCACATCCTGGGGGACCCCCAGGTTGGTGTCAATTAATGCATCTTATCATAAGGAACAAGAATATATATGGTTTCAGGGCATTTCCTGCCTTTTCAGCAGGGCCGAAATTCGGCCCCATTCCCAATGCAAAATAGCCTAAATTTTTTCCAAATTGCACCATATTTTTCCCCCGAAAAATGAAAAAATAAAAGCCACAAAAGGAACAGAGAAAATAATACTTAACATCAGAGGTTAACACTGGCTAGTCCAGATGAAATTCACCATAGTGAAGCTACAGCTGTATTGCACTCAGCTTCACTATCAAATTAATAGACTATCATGAGCAAAATTCATCATCCTGGCATTTCTCTTATGAAATTGTATTCCCAATTTTTGTATCTTGTCGGTAATTTTTCCCAATTTTGCCCAGGGGCCTTTTCCCAAAATACCTGGATAAAGTCCTGGGTTTAGGGGTGGGCATCTGTAAATTTTTCAGAGGTATAGGGCATTTTATGAAATGGAGGGGGTGGGGAATGGCCCGGGCACAACCTAGGGGACCCCCAGGTTGACATAAAAGCATATGGCTAAGAGAAGTTTTCTATGTAAGTTTTGTCAAAATATCTGCAATGACTTGGCAGTAAATGCCATTTTTCAGTTTTCCACATTATAAGCCAATGGAAACTCTAAGTTGCCATAGCAACAAAACTAAAAGGTCAAATTTCATAGAAAAACACAAAACCTGTTAAGGCAAATCATGACAACCAATAAAAACGAGCAGTAGTCCTAAAATCATATGGCAGATAGTAGATTGCCTATGGAACATTTCTATAAACTTTTGTCAAACTATCTGCAATGACTTGGCAGTAAATGCCATTTTTCAATTTTCCCCACATAAGTCTATGGAAACTCTAAGTTGCCATAGCAACCAAACTGAAGAGCTGATTTTCATAAAAAAACATAAACTTTCAGTCCCCCAGCCTAAGGATGATACAGATAAAATTTGGACCCAATCGGCTCAGTGGCTTCAGAGGAGAGGTTTAAAAGTGTTGACGCCAGACGACGACGACGGACAAGTGCCTAGCCTATAAGCTCCCACGGCGCCGAAGTGGTGAGCTAAAAAGAAGACATTTTCAAAACTATATTGTCCATCTTTACATATCAATTTGCATCATTACGCATCATTACTGTTTTAGGCAGACCCGGGCCAGCAGTATCTGACAGAAACAAGTCCGACTTTGCAGCAAAGTAGCATACAAAATATTTAATGTCAAATCCAGAACACAGGTGCCCATTAATATCATGCAGGGTTCTCATATGCACTAGGATTTTAAAAGTTGGAGTCCAGGCCCCGAGGTTATAAAACTTTTTTCATGCTCAACTGAGTTGAGCATGAAATTTCTCTTGCTCACAAATTTTAAAATGCCAACAATTGTTGGCATTTTAAAATTTGTGAGCAGTTCAAACAACATTCTCTGCTATCTGAGAAAGAAAAATCGCTCATCTTCTTAGTATTTTAAAGTTTCATGCTCTGCTGAGTTGAGCATGAAAAAAGTTTTATAACCTGCGGGCCAGGACTCCCACCTGGTAAAAAGTAGGAGTCACCAGCTGAACAGTAGGAGTCCCCAACCAAAAGGTAGGAGTCCCAGGGCTGAATCCTTGAGTCTACAGCCCCTAGTATGGTGTAAGACAGGTTTATTTTATATGATTTTAAGCCGTTTGATCAATCTGAGGCTAAACAAATAAGGAGAAGTGACTTCTCCCCTGCTATGACAAGATCAGCCTCAATGTGGCTGTGCCAAATACAGGTATCACCAGGGATTTTCCTACCAATCTGAAACCGGGACCAGGGGCCATTAAATTTGGGAAAAATAGCACTTTGTTTGGCAAATTTGGGAATAAAAATAGCGCGCAGATTGACAAATTGGGAAATTTGATGGGCTACTGAGTGCCTTTCCTTTTAGAAGGGAATTTTTCATGTCTGTGTGGGCTTTGAACTCCGCTGCAGTCTCGGCATTCACCTCAGAAGATGGAAGTCTATTGCACTGAGGAATAGTTCTAGGGAAGAAAGAACTTTTTCAGAGATAAATCGTGGCCACAAACAGACTGACTTGATCATCATGGATTTCGCCAAGGCCTTTGACAAGGTACCTCACAGAAGGCTACTGTACAAATTGGACTACTATGGGATAAGAGGATCCACACATAGTTGGATTAGCTCATGGCTCTCTGGGCACTCTCAACAAATTGTACTTGATGGCCGAGGGTCTGATCCAGTCCCTGTTCTATCTGGTGTCCCACAAGATTCAGTCCTTGGACCGGTACTCTTTTTGTATTCCTCAATGATCTCCCATATAATATCAGGTCATCTGTCCGTTTGTTTGCTGATGATTGTGTCCTGTATAGGGACATATATTCTCCTTCTGACTGTCGCATTTGACAAGATGACCTGGATCGACTTGCACAATGGGAAGCAGATTGGCAGATGAAGTTCAATGTAGCCAAATGCCATTCAATGAGGGTGTCACGACACCTTTAGGACAAGCAAATTAAGTATGAATGCACACTTCACCAGCAAACTTTGGAGCAGATTCATTCCGCCAAATATCTTGGTATCACCATCACTGACCATCTCGATTGGGGTCAACATATCTCTGAAATAACATCTAAAGCAACTAGGACCTTAGGATTCCTTAGACATAATCTGGCTTTTGCACCTCGGCAGACAAAGGATGTTGCATATAAAACAATGGTTCGCCCTCAACTTACATGTAAATATGCATCACCCATTTGGCATCTATATGTTAAAACTCAGATTCAGCAGGTGGAGAGGGTGCAGAGCGGGACAGCTGCTTGATGGACCTGAAGACGATGGTGAAATAGAAGTAGCCAGTATGAGATTGAGACTCAGAGGTAGGCGTTTTAGGATACCTCTATGTTCGGATTGTAAATAGTTTTAAGGGCTCATCCAGAGATGTTTTTTTGTGCAAAATTCTAAATTTAGCCACCCACTTAACTGAGGTAATGGCCAAATATGACCGACTCAGTATGTGAAGATAGATAGATAACATCCCCATCAACACGATTAACGTAATAATGAAAACAGTTATATCACTTCACTATTTGTGCAGAAAGAACAACTGATTACTTAGTGATAAGTAAATAAAACATCATGTTAGCAAGTCTATGCAATAACGCCCCCTCTATACCAAACTTTATACAGTGAAAAATGGGTTTTCGAATCTTTCTTTCTTTCTTCCAATACTTACAGAAGGGTATCAAACTTATATATATATTTCTCGTATTTCTGATTCTATAACATAGACAATTAGATGGTTCTATTAAATGCAAAATCTGTGTTTTGAGCAGAAGGAAAAATATGTCACATTTTTAAATATAAACAGTCATTTCCACAGCCATAAATCCCATTTTATTGCAAAGACCTTATGTGAGCTCGAATATCTTTCTCAAAAAGGTGGTAGCGCAGTTGCTCAAATATGTTCTATAAAAGGGTTATCCTTTGGAAGCAAGGAATACACCACAGAACTGAAAAGTATGGAGTGTACATGTTTTCTGGGCCAGACTAGCTAGTTTCGGTGACCCTCAAACCTGAAGTAGAAGCCATTAGTAGGTCGTCTAGCTGCACCAAAAGAGCTAGGGCAAGTTTTCTGGTGTGCCCAATACCCCCATCAATCCCTTTACATACCAAAACAAACATAACCTCAATCAATAGGGCTTGAAAAAAGGCGAAATGACCCAAGGGCGAAACGATTCACGGGCGAAACGACCCGAGATCCTGATAATCGCTCCGACAAGTCTGTTGAGGACAAGGCGAAACATTTAATTGAGTAAAATTTAATCCCATTAATTTCCACGGATATATATTATCTTTCAGGTTTTGGGCCTAAAACTTACAGGTAAAAGTGTTGATTCTGCATTCAACAACTTACGATAACCTGTTGGAAGAACCCTTGACATTGGCGGATTCGGCCGGGCCATAACCATTGCAATAAATAAATTTAAATTGCAGACACTTTATTCGCCGAAAAAATCCGTCTTCCTGTCTGCTCGTTAAACATATCTACTAAATTACTGACCTGCTTCTCGCTGTTAGGCCATCGCCGCCATTTTGGTACGAGAATACCCGGATGTTAAATCTGTGACGTCATCAACAAGTTCTTGTAGCGCGAAAGTGTAAAATTGTACTCACACTAGGTGTGTGAAATCACCACGTCGAAATCTGTGCGTTTTTTGTGCTTGTGGGGTACCTCAGGGTAAAACAGAATTATGGGCCTTTGAAGTTCAAAAACTTGTTTAATGACGTTTTTCTCTGTGGGGTACAAAAAAATACCCCACAATTCTTCCGTACCCCACATGTCATTTTGGTACCCACAAGTACCCCATATACCTCTTAATGTGAGTACACACACACACACACACACACACACACACACACACACACACACAC
>CAUZLF010000221.1:84306-152548 GCA_963580285.1 Lucinisca nassula | reverse complement strand
GGACTTGAAGAAATATATGGGCTGCATGATGTTTCCACGCAGAGTACTCGATAAGGCATACGAGTACTGAAAAACCGCTTAAGGGATCTAAGCCTGCCTAGGCAATGCGGTGCGAGTCGGCCAGTCCATGTTTATAAACCCTATTGGTTTCATTGGGCGGCAGGGCTTGAGATGTCATTTCGTCTCAATCAATAACGGGGAAGTTAAACTTCAAATCAAGCAAACAAAACAAAACGAGTACTATTATAATAATAATAACTATTATTATTATTATTATTATTATTATTATTATTATTATTATTATTATTATTATTATTATTATTAAACACTGAATCTTATTTATACATTGCGAAAACACGCCTATACAAATACATTGTGTCCTTAATCACCGAAAAAATGAAAATTTAAAGATGAAAAATTGTGATATTCGTTAGAACAAAATTGGAAGCAACGTCTCCAAAATGACCTTAATAGTGTTGATGGGGACGTTAAACCTCTATTCAAACAAACTCGTTAGAACCGCTTCATCGAGGCGGTTCTGACGAATACCCAAAATCTATATTTTAGAGCAGAAATAAGAAAAATAGAGTAGGGTGTAATGCCGGCACTCCATCCTGGGCACCTCCACGCAGGGAACGTTTTGCTCCACCGTGGAGACGCTCGAAAATTGCAGTTTCAGTTATACTAGACGGGTTCAATTTGTTAATGACAGATTCTTTCTGTCATTCTTCGTCGTGCTGCATGTTTACAATTTTAACGTCCGAACTTCCGGCTTCCACTACTTTTGAAATATGACTCCGCGCATATAGTCCGTTGTTTGTTGACTTTTCATGCTCGCTGTCACAAAACTAATTTCTCATGGCATTATTTCCGCATTTTGATTACATGTTTTGTTTCATTTGTAATCAAAATACAAAAATGATCTTTCTTAAATTTCAAACAAAACGGGAAAAGTTAATTGAATATGCATAAGGAAAGTTCCCATTTTATACAGACGACCGCATAATGGGCCATTGGCGAATCTTGGAGGCGGCGTCTAACCACGGCCTTCACTGCGGGCTTCACTGTTGTCGAAAGTTAGCCCATTTTTTTCCTAAATTAATTCCTATATTTCTAGCTGACGCCCCTTAATTTTGAACCGGGATTTCGAAATAAAATCTTCGTCAGATAAGTGATAATATTACATTCAGTACAAAATGGGTTATGATTAATTATATTTGTATCAATACGCCATTAAAGTACCTTTGTATATTTTTAGAAAAGAAGAAAAAAAAAAAAAAAAAAAAAACAATATGTATAGAGCTACAATCAGTGCACACCATTTAAGTAACTAGATAAACTTTGAAAAATAAAGAAAATAGACTGTATTTAACTTTTGATTATAAGCCAAGCCGCTTTGTCTGGTCCTGACCCGCACACAGCAGTTACAGGCCAGGTTAAGATTTTACCCCTTCAACCCTCGAGTTTCTCCAGTTCACTTTTCAGTCACTGAATTTGTACGCGTCCATTCTACACACGTAAATTGGGTGTCTAGTCAATAGTCGTCAATAGCATGTCAAACCATGTAGAACCGAATGCGGTGTATCATTATGAGCAATCTCACCAGGTTCTACACTGTTTGCATCTGTAGGTATCTGTACTTGGCTATAAAGGGCTGACAGGGTACAGACTCATAACACTTACATGACCTAATTAAATGCGAAGTACGTGACGCTAGAAACTTCACCGTACGGTATCAAGCCAGCAATAATAAACTCCTAACAGTTATCACTGTCCAATTCTGTTGTATAGGTCTAAATAACTGAATATGTAAGCACAATGTTGTGATAAATAATTAGTCACATGCCGCAAAACTTCAAACATCGCACAAAAAGTGTTTTCCTTTATTGTAGCGCACGACATAAGGCAGGTTCTTGACTAAGCCGCGAAACACATCTCAGTCAACAAGTGTAAGCTTTTACAAGAAAGTTGCGGCTATGTGTTGTCATAAAACTGGCAACTATCTCAGCAGGCACATGACGTAATTGTGACGTCACATCAACGTCGGTGCAACGTCATGACGTTGCATCGACGTTGATTTGACGTTGCCCTAGCGACGTGTGCCTGCTGGGTAGTCATTTGCATGTTGTTTTATTTATAATGTCCAAGTAAAATGAAGATGAAAGTGTTAAACAGCCGATTCACCTCAGTTTTGTGAACCAAACTAAAAATCAGCACTCCAGCGCCATTGTCCTTATCACTTAAGAAAGTAAATCTGAATTGCACGACCCGCAGAAAAGCGACCGACTGAAGTCGGTTGATTTTCTAAGAGTGCCCTAAAATCACCGTGTCATTCTGTCAGTCTGTCTATCCGTCCGTAACCCGTTTGTGAAAATTGGTGATAGTGACTTAACCGCTTGGAATATTTAAACAATTTTTGGCATACTGAAAGATATCAATGAGATCTAACCAATGAACTTGCGAAATATTACATTCCATTTAGTATAGCCTCGCCGAGGCGAAAAATGTGAAAATTTTCGAACTGCTTCTCCTCGGAAACCGTTGGGCCGATTGAAGTCGAAATTTCATATGAAGCCTCTTTGGGATGTGGGAAACCAAAATTTGCTCATGGGGTCCAGGTCACATGACCAAAATGGCCGCCAAGCCATATATGGTCTGTCTGTCTGTCCGTCCGTAACCCGTTTGTGAAAATTGGTGATAGTGACTTAACCGCTTGGAATATTTAAACATTTTTGGCATACTGATAGATATCAATGAGATCTAACCAATGAACTTGCGAATAATTACATTCCATTTAGTATAGCCTCGCCGAGGCGAAAAATGTGAAAATTTTCGAACTGCTTCTCCTCGGAAACCGTTGGGCCGATTGAAGTCAAATTTCATATGGGGCCTCTATGGGATGGGGGAGACCAAAATTTGCTCATGGGGTCCAGGTCACATGACCAAAATGGCCGCCAAGCCATATATGGTAAAAACCATTCAAAAATAGTCTTCTCCAGAACCACTGGGCAGATTTCCACGAAACTTGATAAATAGCATCTGGGACGTAGGCCCATCATAAATTGCTAAAATGGTGACCCTGGGTTGACCTTGACCTTCTTTGTGCCTAGGTCAAACTTTGACACATATGCTTTTGTATTGGAAAAGTGAGAATGCATTTTATCCTGCAAACCATTCAGAATACAGTACTAAAGTATAAGATATATGATAAGGCGCATTTATTGGGGGAGCCGTTTTAGGTCCAGGTCACATGATCAAAATGGCCGCCATACCCATATATGGTTACACTTATAAAGCTAAAAGCATCCGGCGGGTCGTGCACTTCAGCTGAAGCACTGGTTTTTCACAGAATCTGTCATTTCAGTGCCTTTTGGCGCTTTGATTTTACATTACCGGGGCGAATCGCAATTGTTACTTTTTATTACTAACAGTATTGTTTTTAGGCCCTTTCACTATCGTTAATAAGAATTGTTTGAAAAACCTGAGTATTCGCAGAAAAAAAAACCTGGCTTTTCATTGCAAAACAGTTTTAAATGTATATCAGGTTCTGTCCATTCGCTCCACGCTGGAAACTTTCCAATAATGCCGGTGCTCCATGCTGGGCACCTCCACGCCCAGAACGGCCACTCCTTTGTGTCCAATAGAACGGTTGATTTATTAATTTCATATTAACCCACCCGTATCGAGACCATTAAACTACAGGACCTTAATAATCCTGAGCTGTTGGGCACGTTAGCAGTCGTACCAGAGTTCTAGCGTTCGCTTAAACTGTGCTAGGCGAGGAGCAACTATAACACTTGTTCCTGTCATTGCTCCACGCTGGGCACGTAGCAGTTGTACTGGGTCGTTTGCTTGAAATATGCTGGATTGTAGCGACTGTTAGACCTATTAGGCTGTCCTTTCTCCACGATGGGCAAGTAAGTAGTCGTACTGAAGCAATCTCTTGAACTCTGCTCAACATAAAATGACTTTAGTAAGACCTATTTCTCCCTATTTCTCCCCTTATCAAACTGGAGGGTTTGCTTTAACGGTGCTATTGATGGAGCGACTATAAGACCCTTTTCAGCCCTTGCTCAATGCTGGGTGTGTTAGCAATCGAACTGGAGCGTTTGCGTTAACAGTTCTGGACATGGAGCGAATTTAGACCCGTGAGGGTCTGAGAGCAAAATATGAGCTTTTTTATATTTAAAGCTTTTACTTGTAGCAACGTTACTTATTTGAGTTGTTTCCCTTGTTTTATTGGTGGACTTAACGTGTTATTTTATGGAAATTCGTAAACGATCTGATTTATATTTGATTATCCTGAATTTGTTTGCATCATATATTGGTTTGTATGCCTATTGCTCAATGTTTAGATTGACTTTGGCAGACAAATGTTACTCAAAGTATTGCAAACGGATGCAAGGTTACCACTGCATGCTTATAAGATTCATTTAATATATATAGTTTGCGTCAAGCGGGGTTAGAACAATATATGCGGCTATTCCTGCCGTTTCTTTACGAGTCGTATTGTTTTTAGTGTGTGATTTGAGGTTTAACGTCCCCGTCAAAAGTGTAAAGGTCGTTTTAGAACCTTGCTTCCAATTTTGTGGGTATTTTTTTACCCGATATTGAGATGGAATGACATCTCAAGTTATGTCGCCCAATGTTTATTAGCATGGACGGTCCGCCTCGCACCGCGGTTCCTGGACAGGCTTAGAATCTCTAAGTGGTTTACACCACGCTGGGCACACAATATATATTTCCAGAGTGCTCGCATGCTCTGTGGTGAGAAAAGAAAAACTATCTGACCATTGCCGGCCTCGCTCCTCGCTGGGCACACTATGTATATTTCCAGAGTGTTCGCATGCTCTGTGCTGGGAACAGAACAACTATAAAAGCATTGCCGGCCTCGCTCCACGCTGGGCACACTATATATCTTTCCAGAGTGCTCGTATGCTCTGTGCTGGAAACAGAACAACTATTAAACCATCGCCGACCCCGCTCCCCGCTGGGCACACTATATATATTTCCAGAGTGCTCACATGCTCTGTGCTGGGAACACAACAACTATAAAACCATTGCCAGCCTCGCTCCACGCTGGGCACACTATATATATTTCTAGTGTGCTTGCATGCTCTATGCGGGGAACAGAACAACTTAAAGACCATTGCCGGCCTCGCTCCACGCTTGGCACACTGTATATATTTCCAGAGTGCCCGCATCCTCTGTGCTGGGAACAGAACAACTATACGACCATTGCCGGCCTCGCTCCACGCTGGGCACACTATATATATTTCCAGAGTGTTCGCCTGCTCTGTGCTGGGAACAGAAAAACTATAAAAGCATTGCCGGCCTCGCTCCACGCTGGCACACTATATATCTTTCCAGAGTGCTCGTATGCTCTGTGCTGGAAACAGAACAACTATTAAACCATCGCCGACCCCGCTCCCCGCTGGGAACACTATATATATTTTTCCAGAGTGCTAACATGCTCTGTGCTGAGAACACAACAACTATAAAACCATTGCCAGCCTCGCTCCACGCTGGGCACACTATATATATTTCTAGTGTGTTTGCATGCTCTGTGCGGGGAACAGAACAACTGTAAGACCATTGCCGGCCTCGCTCCACGCTGGGCACACTATTTATATTTCCAGAGTGCTCGCATGCTCTGTACTGGGAACAAAAACAGCTATTAGACAATTGTTGGCCTCGCTCCACACTGGGCACACTATCTATATTTCCAGAGTGCCCGCCTCCTCTGTGCTTGGAATAGAACAACTATAAAAGCATTGCCGGCCTCGCTCCACGCTGGGCACACTATATATATTTCCAGTGCTCGTATGCTCTGTGCTGGAAACAGAACAACTATTTAACCATCGCCGACCCCGCTCCCCGCTGGGCATACTATATATATTTCCAGAGTGCTCACATGCTCTGTGCTGGGAACACAACAACTATAAAACCATTGCCAGCCTCGCTCCGCGCCGGGCACACTATATATATAGTGTGCTTGCATGCTCTGTGCGGGGAACAGAACAACGTAAAGACCATTGCCGGCCTCGCTCCACGCTGGGCACACTATATATATTTCCAGAGTGCTCGCATGCTCTTTGCTGGGAACAGAACAAATATAAGACCATTGTTGGCCTCGCTCCACGCTGGGCACACTATATATATTTCCAGAGTGCTCGCATGCTCTGTACTGGGAACAAAAACAGCTATTAGACAATTGTTGGCCTCGCTCCACACTGGGCACACTATCTATATTTCCAGAGTGCCCGCCTCCTCTGTGCTTTGAATAGAACATCTATAAGACCATTTCAGGCCTTGCTCCACGCTGGGCACACTATATATATTTCCAGAGTGCTCGCACGCTCTTTGCTGGGAACAGAACAACTATAAGACCATTGTTGGCCTCGCTCCACGCTGGGCACACTATATATATTTCCAGAGTGCCCGCCTCCTCTGTGCTTGGAACAGAACAACTATAAGACAATTTCCGGCCTTGCTCCACGCTGGGTACACTATATATATTTCCAGAGTGCTCGCATGCTCTTTGCTGGGAACAGAACAACTATAAGACCATTTCCGGCCTTGCTCCACGCTGGGCACACTATATATATTTCCTTAGTGCTCGCATGCTCTTTGCTGGGAACAGAACAACTATAAGACCATTGTTGGCCTCGCTCCACACAGGGCACACTATCTATATTTCCAGAGTGCTCACATTGTCTGTGCTGGGAACAGAGCAACTATAAGACAATTGCCGGCCCCGCTCCACGCTGGGCACACTACATATATTTCCAGATTGCTGGCATGCTCTGTGCTGGGAACAGAACGACTATAAAACTATTCCCGGCCTCGCTCCACGCCGGGCACACTATATATATTTCCAGAGTGCTCGCATGCTCTGTGCTGGGAACAGAACAACTGTAATACCATTGCCGGCCTCGCTCCACGCTGGGCACACAATATATATTTCCAAAGTGCACGAATGATCCGTGCTTGGAACAGAACAATTATAAGCCATTGCCGGCCTCGCTCCACGCTGGGCACAGTATATATATTTCCAGAGTGTTCGCATGCTCTTTGCTGGGAACAGAACAACTATAAGACCATTGTTGGCCTCGCTCCACGCTGGGCACACTATATATATTTCCAGAGTGCTCGCATGCTCTGTACTGGGAACAAACACAGCTATTAGACAATTGTTGGCCTCGCTCCACACTGGGCACACTATCTATATTTCCAGAGTGCCCGCCTCCTCTGTGCTTGGAACAGAACAACTATAAGACCATTTCCGGCCTTGCTCCACGCTGGGCACACTATATAGATTTCCAGAGTGCTCGCATGCTCTTTGCTGGGAACAAAACAACTATAAGACCATTGTTGGCCTCGCTCCACGCTGGGCACACTATATATATTTCCAGAGTGCCCGCCTCCTCTGTGCTTGGAACTGAACAACTATAAAACCATTTCCGGCCTTGCTCCACGCTGGGCACACTATATATATTTCCAGAGTGCTCGCATGCTCTTTGCTGGGAACAGAACAACTATAAGACCATTTCCGGCCTTGCTCCACGCTGGGCACACTATATATATTTCCAGAGTGCTCGCATGCTCTTTGCTGGGAACAGAACAACTATAAGACCATTGTTGGCCTCGCTCCACACAGGGCACACTATCTATATTTCCAGAGTGCCCGCATTGTCTGTGCTGGTAACAGAGCAACTATAAGACAATTGCCGGCCCCGCTCCACGCTGGGCACACTACATATATTTCCAGATTGCTGGCATGCTCTGTGCTGGGAACAGAACGACTATAAAACTATTCCCGGCCTCGCTCCACGCCGGGCACACTATATATATTTTCAGAGTGCTCGCATGCTCTGTGCTGGGAACAGAACATCTATAATACCATTGCCGGCCTCGCTCCACGCTGGGCACACAATATATATTTCCAAAGTGCACGAATGATCCGTGCTTGGAACAGAACAATTATAAGCCATTGCCGGCCTCGCTCCACGCTGGGCACAGTATATATATTTCCAGAGTGCTCGCATGCTCTTTGCTGGGAACAGAACAACTATAAGACCATTGTTGGCCTCGCTCCACGCTGGGCACACTATATATATTTCCAGAGTGCTCGCATGCTCTGTACTGGGAACAAAAACAGCTATAAGACAATTGTTGGCCTCGTTCCACACTGGGCACACTATCTATATTTCCAGAGTGCCCGCCTCCTCTGTGCTTGGAACAGAACAACTATAAGACCATTTCCGGCCTTGCTCCACGCTGGGCACACTATATATATTTCCTGAGTGCTCGCACGCTCTTTGCTGGGAACAGAACAACTATAAGACCATTGTTGGCCTCGCTCCACGCTGGGCACACTAAATATATTTCCAGAGTGACCGCCTCCTCTGTGCTTGGAACAGAACAACTATAAGACCATTTCCGGCCTTGCTCCACGCTGGGCACACTATATATATTTCCAGAGTGCTCGCATGCTCTTTGCTGGGAACAGAACAACTATAAGACCATTTCCGGCCTTGCTCCACGCTGGGCACACTATATATATTTCCAGAGTGCTCGCATGCTCTTTGTTGGGAACAGAACAACTATAAGACCATTGTTGGCCTCGCTCCACACAGGGCACACTATCTATATTTCCAGAGTGCCCGCATTGTCTGTGCTGGGAACAGAGCAACTATAAGACAATTGCCGGCCCCGCTCCACGCTGGGCACACTACATATATTTCCAGATTGCTGGCATGCTCTGTGCTGGAACAGAACGACTATAAAACTATTCCCGGCCTCGCTCCACGCCGGGCACACTATATATATTTCCAGAGTGCTCGCATGCTCTGTGCTGGGAACAGAACAGCTATAATTCCATTGCCGGCATCGCTCCACGCTGGGCACACAATATATATTTCCAAAGTGCACGAATGATCCGTGCTTGGAACAGAACAATTATAAGCCATTGCCGGCCTCGCTCCACGCTTGGCACAGTATATATATTTCCAGAGTGCTCGCATGCTCTTTGCTGGGAACAGAACAACTATAAGACCATTGTTGGCCTCGCTCCACGCTGGGCACACTATATATATTTCCAGAGTGCTCGCATGCTCTGTACCGGGAACAAAAACAGCTATAAGACAATTGTTGGCCTCGCTCCACACTGGGCACACTATCTATATTTCCAGAGTGCCCGCCTCCTCTGTGCTTGGAACAGAACAACTATAAGACCATTTCCGGCCTTGCTCCACGCTGGGCACACTATATATATTTCCAGAGTGCTCGCATGCTCTTTGCTGGGAACAGAACAACTATAAGACCATTGTTGGCCTCGCTCCACGCTGGGCACACTTTATATATTTCCAGAGTGACCGCCTCCTCTGTGCTTGGAACAGAACAACTATAAGACCATTTCCGGCCTTGCTCCACGCTGGGCACACTATATATATTTCCAGAGTGCTCGCATGCTCTTTGCTGGGAACAGAACAACTATAAGACCATTTCCGGCCTTGCTCCACGCTGGGCACACTATATATATTTCCAGAGTGCTCGCATGCTCTTTGCTGGGAACAGAACGACTATAAGACCATTGTTGGCCTTGCTCCACACAGGGCACACTATCTATAATTGCAGAGTGCTCGCATTGTCTGTGCTGGGAACAGAGCAACTATAAGACAATTGCCGGCCCCGCTCCACGCTGGGCACACTACATATATTTCCAGATTGC
Source organism: Lucinisca nassula (assembly GCA_963580285.1). Taxonomy (NCBI): domain Eukaryota; kingdom Metazoa; phylum Mollusca; class Bivalvia; order Lucinida; family Lucinidae; genus Lucinisca; species Lucinisca nassula. The sequence continues at coordinate 142,815 of CAUZLF010000221.1, read as the reverse complement.
TGGCATGCTCTGTGCTTGGAACAGAACGACTATAAAACTATTCCCGGCCTCGCTCCACGCCGGTCACACTATATATATTTCCAGAGTGCTCGCATGCTATGTGCTGGGAAGAGAACAAATATAAGATCATTGTTGGCCTCGCTCCGCGCTGGGCACAATATATATATTTCCAGAGTGCTCGCATGCTCTGTACTGGGAACAGAACAGCTATAAAACAATTGTTGGCCTCGCTCCACACAGGGCACACTGTCTATATTTCCAGAGTGCTCGCATTGTCTGTGCTGGGAACAGAACAACTATAAGACAATTGCCGGCCCCGCTCCACGCTGGGCACACTACATATATTTCCAGATTGCTGACATGCTCTGTGCGGGGAACAGAACGACTATAAAACTATTCCCGGCCTCGCTCAACGCCGGGCACACTATATATATTTCCAGAGTGCTCGCATGCTCTGTGCTGGGAACAGAACAACTATAATACCATTGCCGGCCTCGCTCCACGCTGGGCACACAATATATATTTCCAAAGTGCACGAATGATCCGTGCTTGGAACAGAACAATTATAAGCCATTGCCGGCCTCGCTCCACGCTGGGCACACTATATATATTTCCAGAGTGCTCGCATGCTCTGTGCTGGGAACAGAACAACTATAATACCATTGCCGGCCTCGCTCCACGCTGGGCACACTACATATATTTCCAAAGTGCACGAATGATCCGTGCTTGGAACAGAACAATTATAAGCCATTGCCGGCCTCGCTCCACGCTGGGCACAGTATATATATTTCCAGAGTGCTCGCATGCTCTGTGCTGGGAACAGAACAACTATAATACCATTGCCGGCCTCGCTCCACGCTGGGCACACTATATATATTTCCAAAGTGCACGAATGATCCGTGCTTGGAACAGAACAATTATAAGCCATTGCCGGCCTCGGTCCACGCTGGGCACAGTATATATATTTCCAGAGTGCTCGCATGCTCTGTGCTGGGAAGAGAACAAATATAAGATCATTGTTGGCCTCGCTCCGCGCTGGGCACAATATACATATTTCCGGAGCGCTCGCATGCTCTGTGCTGGGAAAAGAACAATTATAAGACCATTGTTGGCCGCGCTCAACGCTGGACACACTATATATATCAACAGGGCGCTCGCTTGCTCTGTGATGGGAACAGAACAACTACAAGACCATTGTTGGCCTCCCTCCATGCTGGGCACACCACATATGTTTCCAGAGTGCTCGCATGCTCTGTGCTAGGAACACAACACTATAAGACAATTGTTGGACTCGCTCCACGCTGGGCACACTATCTATATTTCCAGAGTGCTTGCATTGTCTGTGCTGGGAACAGAACAACTATAAGACCATTGCCGGCCCCGCTCCACGCTGGGCACACTATTTATATTTCCAGAGTGCTGACATGATCTGTGCTGGGAAGAGAACAACTATAAAACCATTCCCGGCCTCGCTCCTCGCCGGGCACACTTTATATATTTCCATAGTGCTCACATGCTCTTTGCTGGGAACAGAACAACAATAAGACCATTGCCGGCCTCGCTTCACGCTGGGCACATTATATATACTTCCAAAGTGCTCGAATGATTCGTGCTTGGAATAGAACAACTATAAACCGTTGCCGGCCTCGCTCCACGCTGGGCACATTATATATATTTCCAGAGTGCTCGCATGCTCTGTGTTGGGAACAGAACAAATTTAAGACCATTGTTGGCCTCGCTCCACGCTGGACACACTATATATATTTCTAGAGTGCTCGCATGCTCTTTGCTGGGAACAGAACAACTATTATAAGACCATTGTTGGCCTCGCTCCACGCTGGGCACATTATATATAATTCCAAAGCGCTCGTATGCTCTGTGCTTGGAACTGAACAACTATAAGACAATTGTTGGCCTCACTCCACGCTGGGTACACTATATATATTTCCAGACTGCTCGCATGCTCTGTGCTGGGAACAGAACAGTTTTAAGACCATTGTTGGCCTCTCCATGCTGGGTACACTATATATATTTTCCAGAATGCTCGCATGCTCTGTGCTGGAAACTGAACAAATATAAGACCATTGTTGGCCTCGCTCCACGCTGGGCACACTATATTTATTTCCAGAATGCTAGCATGCTCTGTGCTGGGAAAAGAAAAACTATCTGACCATTGCCGGCCTCGCTCCTCGCTGGGCACACTATGTATATTTTCAGAGTGTTCGCATCCTCTGTGCTGGGAAAAGAACAACTTTATGACCATTGCCGGCCTCGCTCCACGCTGGGCACACTATATATATTTCCAGAGTGTTCGCATGCTCTGTGCTGGGAACAGAACAACTATAAAAGCATTGCCGTACTCGCTCCACGCTGGGCACACTTTGTATCTTTCCAGTGTGCTCGTATGCTCTGTGCTGGAAACAGAACAACTATTAAACCATCGCCGACCTCGCTCCCCGCTGGGAACACTATATATATTTCCAGAGTGCTCACATGCTCTGTGCTGGGAACACAACAACTATAAAACCATTGCCAGCCTCGCTCCACGCTGGGCACACTATATATATTTCTAGTGTGCTTGCATGCTCTGTGCGGGGAACAGAACAACTTAAAGATCATTGCGGCCTCGCTCCACGCTGGGCACACTATATATATTTCCAGAGTGCCCGCATCCTCTGTGCTGGGAACAGAACCATTGCCGGCCTCGCTCCACGCCGGGCACACTATATATATTCCCAGAGTGCTCGCATGCTCGTATGCTCTGTACTGGGAACAGAACAGCTATAAGACCATTGTTGACCTCCCCCAATGCTGTGCACACCATATATATTTCCAGACTGCTCGCATGATCTGCGCTGGGAACACAACACTATAAGACAATTGTTTGCCTCGCTCCACACTGGGTACACTATCTTTATTTCCAGAGTGCTCGCATTGTCGGCGCTGGGAACAGAACAACTATAAGACCATTGCCGGCCCCGCTCCACGCTGGGCACACTACATATATATTTCCAGAGTGCTGGCATGCTCTGTGCTGGGAACAGAACGACTATTAAACTATTCCCGGCCTCACTCCACGCCGGGCACACTATATATATTTCCAGAGTGCTCGCATGCTCTGTGCTGGCCAGGTCGCTTGAATTGTGCCGGAGGTGGAGCGACTGTTATGCCTACTCTTGCCACTGCTCCACGCTGGGCACTTTCACAATCTTAATGGCGTTGTCGCACAGAGCGTGCGACAGATCCAGTAGAATATGTACCGCTCCCAGCGTGGAGCATAAGCAGGAAAAGGTATTATACTTGCTCTGTACCTAGCAAAAGAGCTAGCGAACGATCCAGTAGGACACGTAACGTTCCCAGCGTGGAGCAAGTGCAGAAAAAGAGCTTATAGCCGCTATGTTTCCGGCAAAGAGGAAGCGACTGCTCAGATAGTACTGTCAAAGTGTCCAGTAGAATGCGTGGAGCAAGGGAGGAATCAGTTTTAGAGCTGCTCCGCTCACAACACAGAGAAACGACTGCTCCCATACAATATGCAACGTCCCCAGCGTGGAGCAAGGACAGGCCGGCGATCCATGCTGGGCACCTCATTTGCTCCACCGTGGACACACTCTTTTCCTGCAGTTGCAGCTATACTTTGAAGCAATAGTTATATTAATCATTGTCAATTTATTAGCCCCCGTTGAGTAGAAGTCAAATTATGACGATTTAATGTAACGATGTAGATGTAGCCTATTATACTTTATAGAAATAGGATTGGAGAGCATGCATCTTGTCACTTTCAAGTTATCATTAGCAAAAGTTGATGCTTGAACCTGGCAAGGGAGACAACAATAGAATCGGAACCACAAGAAAAGGTTATTTCATGTTAAACAGCTAATGTCTGCGTTTGACTTTCAACAATGTGAAAAATAAATTAAAAAAAAATAAACAATAATTTTTTCAAGAGTGTTGTTTTAATCGTGGTAGTTTTGTTTTTCGTATTTTATCGAATACTTATCGGCCATGAGGCACCAGCCTTACTTAAAAATACATAGTGACTAATATATATATATATTGTTTTGTGAGCATAAAAATGTCATATCCTGTCGTCAATAAATAAGTCTTGATTATACACCAAGCCGTTTTTCAAGTCAAGAAAAATCTATTTTAACTCTGTATAGTTTTTACAAGTTAAAGCTTTTTTCTACCGACTAAATAAAATAGGGCCTTACATGTTGGAAACATTTCAGCTTAGAAATACTACTTCAAATTGAACACAAATTAAGATGAAGTGTGGCTGTGCTTGCATGGGAGCGGTCGCTTGGTCTGTGCTGGGCACGGAATAACTATTATACATTCCTGCCCTTGCTCCATGCTGGGAACTTTCAGTATATATTATACTGAAGCATTCGGGAGCACGGAGCACGGAGCAACTTAAGACCTAAACCTGCACTTGCTCCAAGCTGAGCACGTTACGTACTATAGTGAAACGGTCACTTGCTCTGTGCTGGGCACGGATCAACAATAAGAAAGACCTATTTCTTGCCTTGCTCCACGTTGGGGACGTCACGTGTTCTACTGGATGTTTCGCTGGATATAAGATCTATTCTTGTCCCTGCTCCACGCTGAGAACGTTGCATATTGTATTGGAGCAGTCACTTGCTCTGTGCTGTGAGCGGAGAACTTTAAGACATATTCCTGCCACAGGGACACGGTTCATATTGATTTTGCTCTTCTAGAATGAAATATAAGCGTACTAGTATATACACACTGTATATACTAGTACGCTTATATTTCATTCTAGAAGAGCAAAATCAATATGAACCGTGTCCCTGTGATTCCTGCCCTTACTCCACTCTGCGTTCGTTATTATACTGAATTTGTTTCTTGCTCTGCGCTGAATACGGAACAAACTGCCCTTGCTCCACGCTGGGAACGTTACGCATTCTACTGGAGCGGGAGCTGTGCTAGACACGAAGAAATATAAGACCTATACCCCGAGAATGAGCGCACCGGAAGTATATAGGGCCTATAGCGTACTCCGTTGCTCCTGCCTGCATAGAGCAATCCAGCGTCCCGGAAGAAAACATAGCGTGCCCAGCACAGAGCAAGCTAGAGCTCCGGAAGAAAATAAAACGTGCCCAGTGAGGAGCGAGGCCTTTGTCTGTGCGGGGAACAGAACAACTAAAAGACCATTGCCGGCCTCGCTCCACGCTTGGCACACTATATATATTTGCAGAGTGTCCGCATCCTCTGTGCTGGGAACAGAACAACTATAAGACCATTGCCGGCCTCGCTCCATGCAGGGCACACTATATATATTTTGCAGAGTGCTCGCATGCTCTGTGATGGGAACAGAACAACTGTAAGACCATTGTCGGCCTCGCTCCACGCTGGGCACACTATATATATTTCTAGAGTGCTTGCATGCTCTGTACTGGGAACAGAACAGCTATAAGACCATTGTTGACCTCCCCCTTTGCTGGGCACACCATATATATTTCCAGACTGCTCGCATGATCTGTGCTGGGAACACAACACTTAATGACAATTGTTGGATTCGCTCCACACTGGGCACACTATCTATATTTCCAGGGTGCTCGCATTGTCTATGCTGGGAACAGAATAACTATAAGACCATTGCCGGCCCCGCTCCACGCTGGGCACACTACATATATTTCAAGAGTGCTGGCATGCTCTGTGCTGGGAACAGAACGACTATAAAACTATTCCCGGCCTCGCTCCACGCAGGGCACACTATATATATTTCCAGAGTGCTCGCATGCTCTGTGCTGGGAACAGAACTTCATAAGACCATTGTTGGCCTCGCTCCACGCTGGGCACACTATATATATTTCCAAAGTGTACGAATGATCCGTGCTTGGAACAGAACAACTATAAGCCATTGCCGGCCTCGCTCCACGCTGGGCACAGTATATATATTTCCAGAGTGCTCGCATGCTCTGTGCTGGGAAGAGAGCAAATATAAGACCATTGTTGGCCTCGCTCCGCGCTGGGCACAATATATATATTTCCGGAGCGCTCGCATGCTCTGTGCTGGGAACAGAACAAATATAAGACCATTGTCGACCTCGCTCCACGCCGGGCACACTATATATATTTCCAGAGTGTTCACATGCTCTGTGCTGGAAACAGAACAAAAATTAGACCATTGCCGGCCTCGCTTCACGCTGGGCACACTATATATATTTCCAAAGTGCTCGAATGATTCGTGCTTGGAATAGAACAACTATAAACCACTGCCGGCCTCGCTCCACGCTGGGCACATTATATATATTTCCAGAGTGCCCGCATGCTCTGTGCTGGGAACAGAACATATGTAAGACCATTGTTGGTCTCTCTCCACGCTGGACCCACTATATATATTTCTAGAATGCTCGCATGCTCTGTGCTGGGAACAGAACAACTATAAGACCATTGTTGGCCTCGCTCCACGCTGGGCACATTAAATATAATTCCAGAGTGCTCGCATGTTCTGTGCTTGGAACTGAACAACTATAAGACCATTGTTGGCCTCACTCCACGCTGGGCACACTATATATATTTCCAGGCTGCTCGCATGCTCTATGCTGGGAACAGAACAGCTTTAAGACCATTGTTGGCCTCTCTCCACGCTGGGCACACTATATATATTTCCAGAATGCTCGCATGCTCTGTGCTGGAAACTGAATAAATATAAGACCATTGTTGGCCTCGCTCCACGCTGGGCACACTATATTTATTTCCATAATGCTAGCATGCTCTGTGCTGGGAAAAGAAAAACTATCTGACCATTGCCGGCCTCGCTCCTCGCTGGGCACACTATGTATATTTCTAGAGTGTTCGCATGCTCTGTGCGGGGAACAGAACAACTTAAAGACCATTGCCGGCCTCGCTCCACGCTTGGCACACTATATATATTTCCAGAGTGCCCGCATCCTCTGTGCTGGGAACAGAACAACTATAAGACCATTGCCGGCCTCGCTCCACGCTGGGCACACTATATATATTTTGCAGAGTGCTCGCATGCTCTGTGATGCTGCAGGGTGTAATGACGGCGCTCCATGCTGGGCAACAGACAAATATAAGACCATTGTCGGCCTCGCTCCACGGTGGGCACACTATATATATTTCCAGAGTGCTCGCATGCTCTGTACTGGGAACAGAACAGCTATAAGACCTTTGTTGACCTCCCCCTATGCTGGGCACACCATATATATTTCCAGACTGCTCGCATGATCTGTGCTGGTTACACAACACTATAAGACAATTGTTGGATTCGCTCCACACTGGGCACACTATCTATATTTCCAGAGTGCCCGCATTGTCTATGCCGGGAACAGAATAACTATAAGACCATTGCCGGCCCCGCTCCACGCTGGGCACACTGCATATATTTCCAGAGTGCTGGCATGCTCTGTGCTGGGAACAGAACGAATATAAAACTATTCCCGGCCTCGCTCCACGCAGGCACACTATATATATTTCCAGAGTGCTCGCATGCTCTGTGCTGGGAACAGAACTTCATAAGACCATTGCCGGCCTCGCTCCACGCTGGACACACTATATATATTTCCAAAGTGTACGAATGATCCGTCCTTGGAGCAGAACAACTATAAGCCATTGCCGGCCTCGCTCCACGCTGGGCACAGTATATATATTTCCAGAGTGCTCGCATGCTCTGTGCTGGGAAGAGAACAAATATAAGACCATTGTTGGCCTCGCTCCGCGCTGGGCACAATATATATATTCCCGGAGCGCTTGCATGCTCTGTGCTGGGAACAGAACAAATATAAGACCATTGTCGGCCTCGCTCCACGCCGGGCACACTATATATATTTCCAGAGTGTTCACATGCTCTGTGCTGGGAACAGAACAACAATAAAACCATTGCCGGCTTCGCTTCACGCTGGGCACAGTATATATATTTCCAGAGTGCTCGCATGCTCTGTGCTGGGAAGAGAACAAATATAAGACCATTGTTGGCCTCGCTCCGCGCTGGGCACAATATATATATTTCCGGAGCGCTCGCATGCTCTGTGCTGGGAACAGAACAAATATAAGACCATTGTCGGCCTCGCTCCACGCCGGGCACACTAAATATATTTCCAGAGTGTTCACATGCTCTGTGCTGGGAACAGAACAGCAATAAAACCATTGCCGGCCTCGCTTCAAGCTGGGCACACTATATATATTTCCAAAGTGCTCGAATGATTCGTGCTTGGAATAGAACAACTATAAACCACTGCCGGCGTCGCTCCACGCTGGGCACATTATATATATTTCCAGTGTGCTCGCATGCTCTGTGCTGGGAACAGAACAAATATAAGACCATTGTTGGCCTCGCTCCACGCTGGACACACTATATATATTTCTAGAGTGCTTGCATGCTCTGTGCTAGGAACAGAACAACTATAAGACCATTGTTGGCCTCGCTCCACGCTGGGCACATTATATATAATTCCAGAGTGCTCGCATGCTCTATGCTTGGAACTGATCAACTAAAAGACCATTGTTGGCCTCACTCCACGCTGGGCACACTATATATATTTCCAGACTCCTCGCATGCTCTATGCTGGGAACAGAACAGCTTTAAGACCATTGTTGGCCTCTCTCCACGCTCGGCACACTATATATATTTCCAGAATGCTCGCATGCTCTGTGCTGGAAACTGAATAAATATAAGACCATTGTTGGCCTCGCTCCACGCTGGGCACACTATATTTATTTCCAGAATGCTAGCATGCTTTGTGCTGGGTTAAGAAAAACTATCTGACCATTGCCGGCCTCGCTCCTCGCTGGGCACACTATGTATATTTCTAGAGTGTTCGCATGCTCTGTGCTGGGAACAGAACAACTATAAGACCATTGACGGCCTCGCTCTACGCTTGGCACACTTTATATATTTCCAGAGTTCCCGCATCCTCTGTGCTGGGAACAGAACAACTATTAGACAATTGCCGGCCTCGCTCCACGCTGGGCACACTATATATATTTCCAGACTGTTCGCATGTTCTGTGCTGGGAACAAAACAACTATAAAAGCATTGCCGGCCTCGCTCCACGCTGGGCACATTATATATCTTTCCAGAGTGCACGTATGCTCTTTGCTGGAAACAGAACAACTATTAAACCATCGCCGACCTCGCTCCCCGCTGGGCACACTATATATATTTCCAGAGTGCTCACATGCTCTGTGCTGGGAACACAACAACTATAAAACCATTGCCAGCCTCGCTCCACGCTGGGCACACTATATATATTTCTAGTGTGCTTGCATGCTCTGTGCGGGGAACAGAACCACTTAAAGACCATTGCCGGCCTCGCTCCACGCTTGGTACACTATATATATTTCCAGAGTGCCCGCATCTTCTGTGCTGGGAACAGAACAACTATAAGACCATTGCCGGCCTCGCTCCACGCTGGGCACATTATCAATATTTCCAGAGTGCTCGCATGCTCTGTGATGGGAACAGAACAACTATAAGACCATTGTTGGCCTCGCTTCACGCTGGGCACACTATATAAATTTCCAGACTGCTCGCATGATCTGTGCTGGGAACAGAACGACTATAAGACAATTGTTGGCCTCGCTCCACACTGGGCACACTATCTATATTTCCAGAGTGCTCGCATTGTCTGTGCTGCTGCTCCTGTGCTGGGAACAGAACAACTATAAGACCATTTCCTGCCCCGCTCCACGCTGGGCACACTACATATATTTACAGAGTGCTGGCATGCTCTGTGCTTGGAACAGAACGGCTATAAAACTATTCCCGGCCTCGCTCCACGCCGGGCACACTATATATATTTCCAGAGTGTTCGCATGCTCTGTGCTGGCCAGGTCGCTTGAATTGTGCTGGAGGTGGAGCGATTATTATGCCTACTCCTGTCCCTGCTCCACGCTGGGCACTTTCACAATCTTAACATAGCGCGCGACAGATCCAGTCTCGATCCAGTAGAATATGTACGCTCCCAGCGTGGAGTATTAGCAGGAATAGGTATTATACGCTCCAATAATGCCGTCGCTCCATGCTGGGCACCTCCACTCTCAGAACGGCCACTCATTTGTGTCCAATAGAACGGTTGATTTATTGACTTCATATTTACCCACCCGTATCGAGACCATTAAACTACAGGACCTTAATAATCCTGAGCTGTTGGGCACGTTAGCAGTCGTACCAGGGTACTGTAGCGTTCGCTTGAACTGTGCTAGGCGAGGAGCAACTATAACACCTATTCCTGTCATTGCTCCACGCTGAAGTCGTACTGGATCGTTTGCTTGAAATGTGCTTGATTGTAACGACTGTTAGACCTATTAGGCTATCCTTTCTCTACGCTGGGCAAGTTAGTAGTCGTACTGAAGCAATCTCTTGAACTCTGCTCAACATAAAATGACTTAAGACCTATTTCTCCCTGTTTCTACCCTTGCTCCACGCACAGTACGTTAGCATCAAACTGGAGCGTTTGCTTTAACGGTGCTATTGATGGAGTGACTCTAAGACCCTTTTTCAACCCTTGCTCAATGCTGGGTGTGTTAGCAATCAAAATGGAGCATTTGCGTTCACAGTTCTGGACATTGAGCGACTTTATACCTGTGAGGGCCTGAGAGCAAAATATGAGGATTTTATATTTAAAGCTTTTACTTGTAGCAATGTTACTTATTTGAGTTGTTTCCCTTGTTTTATTGGTGGACTGTACGTGTTATTTTATGGAAATTCGTAAACGATCTGATTTATATTTGATTATCCTGCATTTGTTGGCATTATATTTGTTTGTATGCCTATTGCTCAATGTTTAGATTGACTTTGGCAGACAAATGTTACTCAAAGTATTGCAAACGGATGCAAGGTTTCCACATCATGCTTATAAGATTCATTTAATATATATATATATATATATATATATATATATATATATATATATATATATATATATATATATATATATATATATATATATGTTGCGTGCAGCAGGGTTAGAAACAGCTATATTGACACTATTAATAACATGCGTCTATTCCTGCCGTTGCTTTGTGAGTCATATTGTTTTTTGTTTGTAATTTGAGGTTAAACGTCCCCGTTAAACTGTAAAGGTCATTTTGGAGACGTTGCTTCCAATTTTGTGGGACTTTTATAGTAGTCGCAGATAAGATCGAATGGGTGGAGCTATTCAGGTGTTGTCAATTTCGCTGAGTCCACCGAGTGCCTTTCGCACGCTTTCTTCAAGCAATCGAAATGGTCATATACTCTGAGTACGCCACAGCTATGCTTGTGTTACAGTTGAATTCATACAATCGGGTGACTTGGATTACCTTTTTGTTAATGGAATATTCCTAAGGCAGGTACAAACGATAGCTTCGCCTAGTCAATCTTATCTGCGAGTACAATACCCGACATTGAGATGAAATGACATCTCAAGCCCAATGTAACAAATAGGGTTTATTTGCATGGACGGTCCGCCTCGCACCGCGATTCCTGGACAGGCTTAGAGTCTCTAAGCGGTTTACCAGTACTAGTGTGCTGGCCGGATTCATCTCTGCGTGGAAGCATCATGTAGCCCATATATTTCTTCTAGCCCCTATGCGCGGGGGCCGGCGGATTCTAACTGCAATTGAGCGACAATGGGCCTATTCCTGCCGTTGCTCCACCCTGGGAATGTTAGCAGTCGCATTGGTACGTAGACTTGAACTTCACGTGTCGTGGTGCGACAATGAGCCTATTCCTGCCGTTGCTCCACCTTGGGATGGGTGTTTTTGAGTTTTACGTCCCACCAACAGCTAAGGTGATACGGAGACGGGACCTCGGTTTAAAGACTCATCCGAAAGTCTGGAGAAGCCCGGGATCGATCCTGCGACCCCTGGTTTACAAGGCGAGTAGCATAAACACTGCACCACGGAGGCTTCTATGCTCCACCTTGGGAATGTTAGCAGTCGGATTGGTACGTAGGCTTGAACTATACCTGTCGTAATGCGACAATACGCCCTTCCTGCCGTTGCTCAGCCCTGGGAACCTGGGCAGTCGTATCGGTGCGTTCTCAGCAGGCTCATGACGAAATTGTGACGTCACATCAACGTCGATGCAACGTCATGACGTTCATACAACGTCGCATGAACGTCGGTTGGCGTGACACCGACGTTGATTTGACATTGCCCTGGCGAACTGTGCTTGCAGGGTTAGCATTAACTGTATCTGTGATGGAACGACAATGGGACGATTTCTTGCCGTTGCTCCACCCTGGGAACGTTGGCAGTGGTATTGGAAAGTAAGCTTGAACTGTACCTATCATGGAGCGATAATGGGCCTAGTCCTGTCGTTGCTCCACGCTGGGAACGTTGGGAGTCGTATTGGTACGTTAGCTTGAATTGTTCCTGTCGTGGAGCGACAATGGGCCATTCCTGTCGTTGCTCCACCCTGGGAACGTTAGAAGCCGTATTGGTACGTTAGCTTGAGTTGTACCGGTCGTGGAGCGACAATGGTCCTATTCCTGCCATTGCTCCACCCTGGGATCGTTTGTGTTTTGTGTTGGAGTTTAACGGCCCAGTCAAAACGATTAAGGTCATTTTTGAGGCGGTCAGTTTACGTACCCAACCACACTTTCCTGGGCAGGCTTTCACGTAAGCGGATAACCAGTTCAGTGCACATTCTTCAGCCAGAAACTGAAAACCGCAATTTCTTGAATCAGCGGAAGGGAGAGAATGACCGTAGAAAAGATTTCATGATCGATCTCCACGAAAGAATGTTGCCGACCCCGGCAGGAATCGAACCCGCGTCCTCCTAATCACCAGTCAGACGCGCATCCGACTTAGCTACCGAGGCCGGCCTGCGATCGTTGGGAGTGGTTATTCCAACTCTACCTGTCATAGAACGACAATGGGCCTATTCCTGTTGTTACTCCACCCTGGGAACGTTGGGATTGGTTCTGGCACGTTAGCTTGAACAGCACCTGTTATCTGGGGGCGATTCCTGTTGTTGCTCCACCCTGGGAACGTTAGCAGTTAGCTTGCACCGTACCTGGCATAGCGCGACAATGGGCCTGGTCCACGCTGCGAACGTGGTACTAAAAGTTTTGTTTAGGGTCCTTTCACTATCGTTAATGAGAATTGTGTAAAAAACTTGAGTATCCGCAGAAAAAAAGCAAAAAACACCTGGTGTTTCATTGCAAGACAGTTATATGCTGGTATATCGATTCTGTCCGTTCGCTCCACGCTGGGAACGTTCCAATGTTGCAGTGTGTAATGCCACCGGCGCTCCATGCTGGGCACTTCCACGCTCAGAACGGCCACTCCTTTGTATCCAATAGAACCGTTGGTTTATTAATTTCATATTAACCCGCCCGAATCGAGACCATTGAACTGCAGGACCTTAATAATCCTGAGCTGTTGGGCACGTTAGCAGTCGTACCAGAGTATACTGTAGCGTTCGCTTAAACTGTGCTAGGCGAGGAGCAAAACCTATTCCTGTCATTGCTCCATGCTGGGCACAATACATGTAGCAGTCGTACTGGATCGTTTGCTTGAAATATACTGGATGCGTAGCGACTGTTAGACCTTTTAGGCCGTCCGTTCTCCACGCAAGGCAAGTAAGTAGTCGTACTGAAGCAATCTCTTGAACAATGCTCTAAGTAAGAAATATTTCTCCCTATTTCTACCCTTGCTCCACGCTGGGCACGTTAGGATAAAACTGGAGCGTTTGCTTTAACGGTACTATTGATGGAGCGACTGTAAGACCCTTTCAGCCCTTGCTCACCGCTGGGTACGTTAGCAATCGAAATGAAGCGTTTGCGTTAACATTTCTGGACATTGAGCTAGACCTGTGATGGCCGATTTTTTTTTTTTATATATTGAAAGCTTTTACTTGTAGCAATGTTACTTATTTGAGTTGTTTCCCTTGTTTGTTGGTGAACTGTGGATAAATGACTGAACATGTTATTTTATGGAAATTTGTAATCAATGTGATTTATATTTGATCAACTTGCATTTTTTTGCATTTTATTTGTTAGTATGCCTATTGCTCAATGTTTAGATTGGCTTTGACAGACAAATGTTTCTCAGAGTATTGCAAACGGATGCAAGGTTTCCGCACCATGCTTATGAGATTCATTTAATATATATACATTAGCGGTATTAACACTTTATATTACTAGGGTAGCCCCTATGTGCTTTTAACGCCCGGTTACCTTACAAAATCTATCAAGTCAAGACTTTATATTACTCAATGCTCCACGCTGGGAACGTATTGGTGTTGAGATTTAACGTCGCCGTCAACACTGTAAAGGTCATTTGGAGACGTTGCTTCCAATTTTGTTGGACGTTTAAGAAGGCCTTCATGCGGACCGAAATAATTATTTGTCTTGATCGCGATGGAATAAGGGCGATTACCACATATTCAGTTCTATATTTAACATGATAACCCATGTTTTGCATGTGTGATAATGCTTGTTTCCATTTCCGGTTATCAGCCCGCCCGGTATGATAACCGGAAACAGTGTATTTTGAACGGACAGCGGTTATCAGCCCACTCATGACGTTAATTGCATGACGTAACGCGAATAGTTAGGCGTGACGTTACGCGCTTTTTTGCTTGAATCACGCTTTTTATCACATTTTTTTTTTCAATTTATGAACGTAAAACACAGTAAGAATAGGATCTGAATATGTGATAAACAAATTATAACATGGGGTTTTTGTTATCGCCCTCTGTATCAACCCTCGACCATTATCTGCCCTCAGGCTAAAGCCTTCGGGCAGATAATGGGGTCTCGGGTTGATACATCGGGCGATAACCAAAATCCCATGTGATAATCTCTAAAGGTGCATTATTGAGATATCTGGAAAAAATGCTTCGAAAAATAAAATACATATAGCCGGTATTTTTCTTGAAAACAATACAAATTAATGCATTTTATGCAAAAATGCGAACAATTATGATGACAGGTAAACGAGTTTGAGAGGGATTCCCTAACTAGGTTTCGCACACTAGTTAGATCTATTTTCAAATCGTGACAAAAATAGAATCCCATATATGACGCTATGCGACGTTCATTTTTGGCCTTGTGTGCTTAGGCCATGCCTGAATCGGAAGAAATATGACGCTGAATACCATGCCATAAGTAACGACACTCAGAGACGTTGCTGCCGCCATGTATGTGTAAAGTGACAGATTTATTTTTAGAACGTAAATTCTGAACACATGTTCAGAGCTAAGGGTAAACACGAATGAAAACGACCATTTTCATAAAGTACTGAAGCTATATTTGGCTCCAAAAGTGTACACATGACAAAGGAGTATGCATTGAAGATAAAAAAAAAATAGAAAAAAATTGAGACCCGATAGCTCAATAATGCACCGTTAACCCCCCCCCCCCCCCAAACCACTCCCCCCCCCAACCCCCCCCCCCCCCCCCAGTGGAATTCGTTTCCGCTGACCGTTCCAAGGTGGTTCATTTATTTTTGTTATGGTTTGTCTTTAGGTGTTTGTGTCGCTTGTGTTATTTTATTTGGATAGCCTATCGGCCATTTTGTGGGAGTGAGTGAGTGTTTGAGGTTTACGTCCCACCAACAGCTAAGGTCATACGGAGACGGGACCTCATCCGAAAGTCTGGAGAAGCCCTGGATCGATCCTGCGATCCCTGGTTTAGAAGGCGAGGAGCGTAACCACTACACCACGGAGGCTTCAACCCATTTTGTGGGAAAGTAACTGTCCTTTTGGCTTTCCGCTGTTGGTGTTGCCATTAGGTCTGTTTAGTGTTGACTGGGCCGTAAAACTTCAATACAAACAAATTAGGTTTGTTGTGTTTCATGTTTGTGTTTCTTATCCTTTGGTGTTTCTGATGGGAGCTATGGGTTGATTGTCTCGATTGCTGATCATTGCCTCTACTTCTATTTTACCCGACATTGAGATCAAATGCCATCTCTAGCACTGTCGCCAAATGAAACCAATAGGGTTTTTTAGCATGAACGGTCCGCATCGCATCGCGGTTCCTGGACAGGCTTAGATCCTCTAAGCGGTTTACCAGTACTAGTGTGCGGGCCGGATTCATCTCTGCGTGGAAGCATCATGCAGCCCATATATTTCTTTTAGCCCCTATGGGCGGGGGCCGAAGTCGTATTGGTATGTTAGCTCGAAGTCGTGGAGCGACAATGGGCCTATTCCTGCCGTTGCTCCACCCTGGGAACGTTGTGAGTCATATTGGTACATTAGCTTCAACTGTACCTGTCATGGAGCTCCTGCCGCTGCTCCGCCCTGGGAACGTTAGTAGTCGTATTGGTACATAGGCTTGAACTTCACCTGTCGTGGTGCGACAATGAGCCTATTCCTGCCGTTGCTCGACCCTGGGAAAGTTAGTAGTCGAATTGGTACGTAGGCTTGAATTATACCTGTCTTGATGCGACAATACGCCCTTCATGCCGTTGATCAACCCTGGGAACGTGGGTATCCGTATTGGTGCGTTCCCAGCGAGTTCCCAGCAGGCACATGACGAAATTGTGACGTCACATCCACGTCGGTGCAATGTCATGACGTTCTTGCAACGTCGGTTGACGTTACACCGAAGTTGATTTGACGTTTCCATAGCGACGTGTGCCTGCTGGGTTAGCATTAACTGTTTCTGTGATGGAACGACAATGGGTCGATTCCTGCCGTTGCTCCACCCTGGGAACGTTTGCAGTGGTATTGGAAAGTAAGCTTAACTGTACCTTTCATGTCGCGATAATGGGCCTATTCCTGCCGTTGCTCCACGCTGAGAACGTTTGTGAGCCGTATTGGTACGTTAGCTTGAAGTGTTCCTGTAGTGGAGCGACAATGGACCATTCCTGTCGTGGCTCCACCCTGGGAACGTAAGCCGTATTGGTACGTGAGCTTGAGTTGTTCCGGTCGTGGAGCGACAATGGTCCTATTCCTGCCATTGCTCCACGCTGAGAACGTTGGGAGTCGTATTGGTACGTTAGCTTGAAGTGTTCCTGTCGTGGAGCGACAATGGACCATTCCTGTCGTGGCTCCACCCTGGGAACTTTAGAAGCCTTATTGGTACGTGAGCTTGAGTTGTATCGGTCGTGGAGCAACAATGGGCGTATTCCTGCCATTGCTCCGTCCTGGGACCGTTTGTTTTTTGTAATGGAGTTTAACGACACAGTCAACACTATTTAGGTCATTTTGAGCCGGTCAGTTAACGTACTTATCCACACTTTCCTGGGCAGGCTTTTAAGCAAGCGGTTAACCAGTTCAGTGCACATTCTTCAGCCAGGAACTCTGTGTGTGTGTGTGTGTGTGTGTGTGTGTGTGTGTGTGTGTGTGTGTGTGTGTGTGTGTTTGTGTGTGTGTGTGTGTGTGTGTGTGTGTGTGTGTGTGTGTGTGTGTGTGTGTGTGTGTGTGT
Source organism: Lucinisca nassula (assembly GCA_963580285.1). NCBI lineage: Eukaryota > Metazoa > Mollusca > Bivalvia > Lucinida > Lucinidae > Lucinisca > Lucinisca nassula. Next base: position 125,464 of record CAUZLF010000221.1, on the reverse strand, counting down.
GTGTGTGTGTGTGTGTGTGTGTGTGTGTGTGTGTGTGTGTGTGTGTGTGTGTGTGTGTGTGTGTGTGTGTGTGTGTGAATTCGGGTTTAACGTCACTTTCAACAATTTTTCAGTCATATCACGACGGTGTCTGGTTGCGACAGCCAGCTAGAAACTGACAACTGCCTTTTTTTGAATTAAATTAGCGGAAGGGAGAGAATGACCGTAGAAAAGATTTCATGATCACAATCTCCACGAAAGCATGTTGCCAACCCCGGCAGGAATCGAACCGTGTCCTCCTGACGCGCATCCGACTGAGCTACTGGGGCAGGCCTGGGATTGTTGGGAGTTGTTTTTCCTAACTCTACCTGTCATGGAGCGACAATGGGCCTATTCCTGTTGGTGCTCCACCCTGGGAATGTTGAATTTGGTTTTGGCACGTTATCTTGTACAGCACCTGTTATGGGGCGACAACGGGCCTATTCCTGCCGTTGTCTCACCCTGGGAACGTTAGCAGTTAGCTTGCACCGTACCTGACATGGAGCGACAATGGGCCTGCCGATTCTCCACCCTGCGAACATGGTACCTTTGCTTCAACTGTTTCTGTCGTGGAGCGACAATTGCCCCATTCCTGCTATTGCTCCACATTGGGTACGTCGTATTGGTACGTAGGCTTAAACTGTACCTGTCTTGGACGTATTGGAGCGTTTACTTGAACTGTGGAGCGACTGTAGTTCTATTCCTGCCATTGTTCAACACTGGACACGCGAGTAGACGTATTGGAGCGTTTGCTTGAACTGTGCTGGACATGGAGCGACTATAATTTTATTCCTCGGTAACGCCTGTAGCAGTATACAAATATTTTGTGTAAGCTGTACTTGTAAAGTGTTAACTTATTTGAGTTGCTTCCCTTGTTTTATTGGTGAACGATGGATGTAGGACTGAGGGTGTTTTCTTATCGGAAACTCTAAAACGATTTCATTTATATTTGAACATCTTGCATTTGTTGGCATTGTATATGTTTGTTTGTTTGTTTATTGCTCGATGTTTAGAGTGTCTTTGGCAGACAAGTTTCTTGCAGACGGATGCAAGGTTTTCACCTCATCATTATAAGATTCATGTCTAATATATATTGATGCACACTCCATATGGTGTACAACGGTTCAACACTAACTCGCATAGTGCCCCGCACACGGTCCCGGCAGAAGGGAACTAAAGGACGAACTGACAACATTAGGATACAAAGGGGGAGATAAACGCGGTTTCTCTAGTCAATCTAAATTCACAGGAAATGAGAGACGCGGTCTTCAAATTCTTTGAGAAAACAAACTACCTGGACAAAATATAGGGTAACACTATGGGCGCAGACGAAATTTAATCGCATTGTACCGTAAAACACACCCCGTACGAGAATACATACTTTAAACCAAAATCTCTAGATACATTTTTTATTCATATTTGCCTTCACTGCAGCTGGTGTTGTGCCGTGTGGCGGCCGTAAAACGTCTCCCCGCACATCAACCATAGTGCATTTTATATTTTACTTTTGATCCTTTGAGATCAGCGTGAATATTCTGAGAAATCAGAAATAAATTATTGGTTTAGTCTCATATTCTAGACAGGTTTTTAATTATTTGGACCCCATTTTGATTTATATCAGTCTTTGAATCGACTGCCAATTCGAAATTCGCAAATTTGCAGTATGTTTCCTCTGGCTTTCGTTGCCGGATCATTACAGGGTCACTGATGAGGCTTTATTAGCCGAAACTACGTAGTATGACCCATCTTCTTTCTTATGAATGTTTTCTTTGCTCTTAAAGGAACTCATTTTTTATTCATATTCAGAACAGTAAAAATAAATATTCTAACCGCACCTTAGACGCTTCCAACCAAAAAGGGCAGTAGTGATCAAAGGGCGGCCGTCTCACAGCGAAAAGGGGAACAAAGTCAACGATAGGCGCTGTGGTTGCGGCCTCGGCTTTGCAATTAGGAGTGCCTATCGGTGACAGCGATCCCTGGATCACTGTGAGAAGACCAATGCAGAACGGGGGATGGACCCACCACAAGGAAAATCCATAGCCCCGACCCACCCTCCAGAGGGGGTGTGGCAAGCGAGAAGTTAAGAAAAGGTGTAGTGTTGTTGTTGCGGCCCACTGGCTTTGCACTTATGAACGCTGCACCAAAGCCCTAGCTGATCGGGAGCCGCACAGCCCGAAAGAGGACCACACGAAAGCACGCCGGGACTGAGCATGGACCCAACACAAGGAAAATCCATCGCCCAGCCCCTCCTGAGGGGGTGAGGCAAAGGGGAAGTCAGAACGAGACGTAGCGCTGTGGTTGCGGTCCTTGGACTTTGTACTTAGGAGCGTTTCGTCAAAATCCTGGCTGATCGAGAGCCACACAACCCAAAGGAGAACGGCACAACAGCACACTAGCAAACAAAGCCTCTCCTTCAGGAACGCATATAGAAAAGTGGGGCAGAAATAAGAAACAAGACGCCTTATCACATCTTTTTCTTTCTTTTTTCGCAACTTTCGCTTTCGAATAAAGGATGTACATTATTAGGTTGCCCAAACGGAACCTTGGGGCCCTCAAAAGGGCCTTTTGCATACCACCACGACTGAAAACCCGCATCTCGCATGGTATATCATACAGCCCTCCGTACTGCCCTTGTCGCATAACATAAAAATCACCAAAACAGCAAATTGCGCCATGACCGTAATAAAGACAGACGGTCAAGATGGCCACATATCAATACAGACAAGGGCAATTAACTAACTAACTAGGGCATCCTGAAGGAAGGCTTTTAACAAACACAACCACCCACGCGAAACTAAAACAACACACAACCACACTACCCAGTAAGCATTCTACATAAATCTACAGCGGGCCGTTAGCGGCCCGTCAGGGTAGCTGACGGGCTGCTAACGGCCCGCTGTAGATTTATGTAGAATGCTAGCAGGGTAGGTAGGTAGATATAGCGATAGTTGTAGATAGGAATACAGTAGGGAGGATAGTATAGAAAAGAGAGATCAAAAACCTGGAGTTAGAAGAAGAAGAGAGGAGTTTTCTCAAAAAAGCGATTTCAAACAATTTTATTTGTGTAAATTTGAAACATTATAAACAAGATCGCATAGGAGCACTCGCCTGCGCACGTGCGCAGGCGGACGCTTGTATGCGACCTACATGATTATATAACAATTTGCACTAATCACTTTGACTAAAGAGATTGGCAAACGTTGTCTCGGGTCCCCAAACGGCTAGGCAAGAATACCTTTTTTTCTATTATGGTGCCTTCCTACACGCAGGATGCGATAATGATATGCAAACATGTAGACACAAAATGACCCTCCTTCGGTCCCACAGAATTCGACATCCTACGTCGAGGAGGGCATCACTTTTTCTTAACTTCAAACGAAAAAGCATAAAAGGGGATTGACCTACTTTCCACATCCTCCGCGATAGAGGTCACACACTAACTTAAATAAATACGAATTGGGGCCCGAGACGGCGGAACCCAACACACCATGTTATGTATGTACAGAATAAACCAAAAAAAAAAACAACAACACACAAATATAATCTTCAAGCACAATCTTGCAGGTTCAAAAATTGTCCTTCCCAGCAACAACGGGCGGATGGGCCTGTCCCAAAATGGACAACACCACAAACGAGATCGGCAAACGGTGTCTCGGGCCTCCAATCACAATCACTTACAGGTTAGGTCGCATGAAAAGTGCTGAACTCGGAGTGACTGTAAGATCTACTTCTGCCACTGCTCCACACTGGGCACGTTAACAGTCTTACACGCTATGTCGCATGAGCTGTACTGGACTCTAAGTAACTGTAAGACAACTTACTGCCACTGCTCCACGCTTGGCACGTTAAAAGTCTTACTGGCCAGTTCGCCTGTAGTGTGTTGAACTCTGGGTGACTGTAAGGTCTACTGCTGCCACTGCTCCACGCTGGGCACGTTCGAAGTCTTACTTGCCAGGTCGCTTGAATTGTGCTGGGCATGGAGCTATTCCAAGACCTACTCCTGCCACTGCTCTACGCTGGGCACGTTAACAGTCTTACCGGCCAGGTCGCATTGACAGTGCTGAACGCTGAGTGACTGTAAGGTCTACTACTGCCACTGTTCCACGCTGGGCACGTTAACTGTCCTACCGGCCAGGTCGCATGAACTGTGCTGAACGCTGAGTGACTGTAAGTTCTTCTACTGCCACTGCTCCACGCTGGGCACGTTATCAACCTTACTGGCCATGTCGCTTTAACTATGCTGAACTCTGAGTGGCTGTAAGATCTACTACAGTCACTGCTCCACGCGTGGAGCGGGGCCGGCAATGGTCTTAGAGCTGTTCTGTTCACAGACAATGCGAGCACTCTGGAAATATAGTGTGCCCATCGTGGAGAGAGGCCAACAATTGTCTTATAGAGTTGTGTTCCCAGCACAGAGCATGCGAGCACTCTGTAAATATATAAGGTGTGCCCAGCATGGAGGGAGGCCAACAATGGTCTTATAGCTGTTCTGTTCCCAGCACAGAGCATGCGAGCACTCTGGAAATATATATAGTGTGCCCAGCGGGGAGCGGGGCCAACAATGGTCTTATAGTTGTTCTGTTCCCAGCACAGACCAAGCGAGCGCTTTGGAAATATATGTAGTGTGCCCAGCGTGGAGCGAGGTCAGCAATGGTCGTATAGTTGTTCTGTTCTCTGCACAGAGCTTGCAAGCACTATAGAAATATATATAGTGTGTCCAGCGTGGAGCAATGGTCTTATAGTTGTTCTTTTCCCAGCACAGAGCATGCAAGCACTCTGGAAATATATATGGTGTGCCCAGCGTGAAGTGAGGCCAACAATGGTCTTATATTTTTTTCTGTTCCCAGCACAGAGCAAGCGAGCGCTCTGGAAATATATAAAGTGTGCCCAACGAAGAGCGAGGCCAACATTGATTTTATAGTTGTTTTGTTTCCAGCACGGAGCATGTGAGCACTCTGGAAATATGTATATAGTGTGTCCAGCGTGGAGCGAGGCCGGCAAAGGTTTTATAGTTGTTCTGTGCCCAGCAAAGAGCAGACGAGCACTCTGTAAATACATATAGTGTGCCCAGCGTAGAGCGAGGCCGGCAATGGTCGTATAGTTGTTCTGTTCTCTGCACAGAGCTTGCAAGCACTATAGAAATATATATAGTGTGTCCAGCGTGGAGCAATGGTCTTATAGTTGTTCTTTTCCCAGCACAGAGCATGCAAGCACTCTGGAAATATATATGGTGTGCCCAGCGTGAAGTGAGGCCAACAATGGTCTTATATTTTTTTCTGTTCCCAGCACAGAGCAAGCGAGCGCTCTGGAAATATATAAAGTGTGCCCAGCGAAGAGCGAGGCCAACATTGATTTTATAGTTGTTTTGTTTCCAGCACAGAGCATGTGAGCACTCTGGAAATATGTATATAGTGTGTCCAGCGTGGAGCGAGGTCGGCAAAGGTTTTATAGTTGTTCTGTGCCCAGCAAAGAGCAGACGAGCACTCTGTAAATACATATAGTGTGCCCAGCGTAGAGCGAGGCCGGCAATGGTCTAATATGTTGTTCTGTTCCCAGCACAGAGGATGCGGGCACTCTGGAAATATATATAGTGTGCCCAGCGTGGAGTGAGACCGGCAATGGTATTTTTCTTGTTCTGTTCCCCGCACAGAGCGTGGAAGCACTCTGGAAGTATATATAGTGTGCCCGGCGTGTAGCGATCCCGGCAATGTTTTATAGTTGTTCTACTCCCAGCCCAGAGCTACCAGCACTCTGGAAATATATACAGTGTGCCCAGCGTGGAGCGAGGCCAACAATGGTCTTAAAGCTGTTCTGTTCCCGGCACAGAGCATGCGAGCGCTCTGGAAATTTATATAGTGTGCCCAGCGCCGAGTGAGGCCGGCATGTTCCAAGCACAGAGCATTCGAGCGCTCTGGAAATATATAAAGTGTGCCCAGCATGGAGCGAGGCCAACAATGCTTTTATAGTTATTTTGTTCCCAGCACAGAGCATGCGAGCACTCTGAAAATATATATTGTGTATCCAGCTTGGAGAGAGGCCGGCAATGATTTTATTATCCCCACGTTTTTTAAAAAAAGTGGGGATATTGTTATCGCCTCCGTCCGTCTGTCCGTCTGTCTGTCTGTCCGTCTGTCCGTCTGTCTGTCCGGCTATCTCCTCCTAAACCGTTAGCCGGAATTCAACCAAATTTGGTATGCGAGTTGCTTACATGAATGGCTTGCGCATGAGCACATTTTTTTTTGTCCCCGCCCCCAGGGGCCCTGGGGAGGGGTCAAAAGGTCAAATATCAATAAAAGGTCACGCCCTGGGGGTCGGACTTGGGGGGTCGGGGGTCAAAATTATTAAAGTTTTTCAGAACAGAGTCATGTTGCATATCTATGCGATGGGGATAATGGGTAGAATAAACTACAAGTAAAATTTTGACCCTGGGGTCAGATTGGGGCCCTGGGAGAGGGGTCAAAGGGTCAAAATTTAAGTTTTTTGGAACATAGTCATGTGGCATATGAAATTGAAGGGCATGATTAGTAGAATATAATACAGGTAATATTTTGACCATGGAGTCAAATTAGGGCCCAGGGTGAGGGGTTTTCGGTACTTGGCCCCTCTGTAGAAAACGTGGGGATTTGCGATGGCGCGCCATCGACAGTATTCTAGTAGTTCTTCTTTGCCCAGCACAGAGCATGCGATGAATGTGGAAATATATATAGTGTGCCCAGCGTGGAGCGAGGCCGGCAATGGTTAATAGATGTTCTGTTCCAAGCACAGAGCATGCGAGCACCCTGTAAGTATATATAGTGTGCCCAGCGTGGAGCAAGGCCAACAATGGATTTATAGTTGTTCTATTCCCAGCACAGAGCATGCGAGGACTCTTGAAATATAGATAGTCTGCCCAGCGTGGAGCGAGGCCAACAACGGTTTTGTAGTTGTTCTGATTCCAGCACAGAGCAAGCGAGCGCTCTGGAAATATATAAAGTGTGCACAGCATGGAGCGAGGCCAACAATGGTTTCATAGTTGTTCTGTTTCCAGCAAAGAGCAGGCGAGCATTCTGGAAATACATATAGTGTGCCCAGCGCGGAGCGAGGGCGGCCTGTTCCTAGCACAGAGCATTCGAGCGTTCTGGAAATATATATAGTGTGCCCAGCGTAGAGGGAAGCCAACAATGGTTTCATAGTTGTTATGTTCCCAGCACAGAGCATGCGAGCACTCTGGAAATATATATAGTGTGTCCAGTAGGGAGAAATGCCGGCAATGGTTTATAGTTGTTCTGTGCCCAGCACAGAGCATGCGATTAATCTGGAATTATATATAGTGTACCAAGCGTGGAGCGAGGCCGGCAATAGTTTAAAGTTCTTCTGTTCCCAGCACAGAGCATGCGAGCACTCTAGAAATATAGATAGTGTGCCCAGCGTGGAGCGAGGCCAACAATGGTCTTATAGTTGTTCTTTTCCCAGCACAGAGGACGCGGGCACTCTGGAAATATATATGGTGTGCCCAGCGTGGAGTGAGGCCAACAATGGTCTTATATTTTTTCTGTTCCCAGCACAGAGCAAGCGAGCGCTCTGGAAATATATAAAGTGTGCCCAGCGTGGAGCGAGGCCAACAATGGTTTTATTGTTGTTTTGTTCCCAGCACAGAGCATGCGAGCACTCTGGAAATATATATATATATATAGTGTGTCCCGCGTGGAGCGAGGCCGGCAATGGTTTTATAGTTGTTCTGTGCCCACCAAAGAGCAGACGAGCACTCTGGAAACACATATAGTGTGCCCAGCGTAGAGCGAGGCCGGCAATGGTCAGCTTATATTTGTTCTGTTCCCAGCACAGAGGATGTGGGCACTCTGGAAATATATATAGTGTGCCCAGCGTGGAGTGAGACCGGCAATGGTCTTTTAGTTGTTCTGTTCCCCGCACAGAGCATGCAAGCACTCTGGAAGTATATATAGTGTGCCCAGCGTGGAGCGAGCCCGGCAATGTTTTATAGTTTTCGTTTCCCAGCCCAGAGCTACCAGCACTCTGGAAATATATACAGTGTGCCCAGCATGGAGCAAAGCCGCCAATGGTCTTATAGATGTCCTGTTTCCGGCATAGAGCATGCGAGCGCTCTGAAAATATATGTAGTGTGCCTAGCGCGGAGCGAGGCCGGCCTGTTCCCAGCACAGAGCATTCGAGCGCTCTGGCAATATATATAGTGTGTCCAGCGTGGAGCAAGGCCAACAATGGTTGTATAGTTCTTTTTTCACAGCACAGAGCATGCGAGCACTCTGGAAATATATATAGTGTATCCAGCGTGAAGAGAGGCTGGCAATGATGTTATAGTTCTTCTGTGCCCAGCACAGAGCATGCGATGAATGTGGAAATATATATAGTGTGCCCAGCGTGGAGCGAGGCCGGCAATAGATTATAGTTGTTCTGTTCCCAGCACAGAGCATGCGAGCACTCTGGAAATATATAGTGTGCCCAGCGTGGAGCGAGGCCAACAATGGATTTATAGTTGTTCTTTCCCAGCACAGAGCATGCGAGGACTCTTGAAATATAGATAGTCTGCCCAGCATGGAGCGAGGCCAACAACGGTCTTGTAGTTGTTCTGTTCCAAGCACAGAGCATGTGAGCACTCTGGAAATATAAATGGTGTGCCCAGCGTGGAGCGAGGCCAACAATGGTCTTATAGCTGTTCTGTTCCCAACACAGAGCATGCGAGCACTCTGAAAATATATATAGTGTGCCCTGTGTGCAGCGAGGCCAACCATGGTCTTATAGTTGTTCTGTTCCCAGCACAGTACAAGCGAGCGCTCTGGAAATAAATAATGTATATCCAGCGTGGAGCGACGCCAACGATGGTCTTATAGTTGTTATGTTTCCAGCACAGAGCATGCGAGAACTCTGAAAATATCCATAGTGTGCCCAGCGTAGAACGAGGCCGGCAATGGTCTTAAAGTTGTTCTATTCCCAGCACAGAGGACGCGGGCACTCTGGAAATATATATAGTGTGCCCAGCGTGGAGCGAGGCCAACAATGGATTTATAGTTGTTCTATTCCCAGCACAGAGCATGCGAGGACTCTGGAAATATAGAATGTCTGCCCAGCGTGAAGCGAGGCCAACAACGGTCCTGTAGTTGTTCAGTTCCCAGCACAGAGCATGCGAGCACTCTGGAAATATATATGGAATGCCCAGCGTGGAGCGAGGCCAACAATGATATTATAGCTGTTCTGTTCCAAGCACAGAACATGCGAGCACTCTGGATATAAATATAGTGTGCCAAGCAGGGAGCGAGGCCGGCAATAGTTAATAGTTGTTCTGTTCCCAGCACAGAGCATGCGAGCACTCTGGAAATATATATAGTGTGCCCAGCGTGGAGCGAGGTCAACAATGGATTTATACTTGTTCTATTCCCAGCACAGAGCATGCGAGGACTCTGGAAATATAGATAGTCTGCCCAGCGTGTAGCGAGGCCAACAACGGGCTTGTAGTTGTTTTGTTCCCAGCACAGAGCATGCGAGCAGAAATATATATGGTGTGCCCAGCGTGCAGCGAAGGCAACAATGGTCTTATAGCTGTTTTGTTCCCAGCACAAAGCATGTGAGCACTCTGGAAATATATATAGTGTGCCCAGCGTGGAGCGAGGCCAACAATGGTCTTAAAGTTGTTCTGTTCCCAGAACAGTGCAAGCGAGCGCTCTGGAAATATATATAGTATGCCCAGCGTGGAGCGAGGCCAACGATGGTCTTATAGCTGTTCTGTTTCCACCACAGAACATGCGAGCACTCTGTAAATATATATAGTGTGCCCAGCGTAGAACGAGGCCGGTAATGGTCTTACAGTTGTTCATTTCCCAGCACAGAGGACGCGGGCACTCTGGAAATATATATAGTGTGCCAAGCGTGGAGCGAGGCCGGCAATTGTCTTTTAGTTGTTCTGTTCCCCGCAAAGAGCATGCAAGCATTCTGGAAATATATATAGTGTGCCCAGCGTGGAGCCAGCCCGGCAATGGTTCTATAGCTGTTCTGATCCCAGCACAGAGCACACAAGCGCTATGGAAATATATATAGTGTACCCAGGGTGTAGCGAGGTCGGCAGTTGTCTTTTAGTTGTTCTGTTCCCAGCACAGACCAAGCGAGCGCCCTGGAAATATATAAAGTGTGCCAAGCGTGGAGCGAGGCCAACAATGGTCTTATAGTTGTTCGGTTTCCAGCAGAGAACATGTGAGCACTCTGGAAATATATATAGTGTGCCCAGCGTAGAACGAGGCCGGCAATCGTCTTACAGTTGTTCTGTTCCCGGCACAGAGCATGCGAGCGCTCTGGAAATATATATAGTGAGCCCAGCGCGGAGCGAGGCCGGCCTGTTTCCAGCACAGATCATTCGAGCGCTCTGGAAATATATATAGTGTGCCCAGCGTGGAGCGAGGCCAACAATGGTTTTATAATTGTTCTGTGCGCAGCACAGAGCATGCGAGCAATCTGGAAATATATAGATTGTGCCCAGCGTGGAGCGAGGCCGGCAATGGTTTATAGTTGTTCTGTTCCCAGCACAGGGCATGCGAGCACTCTAGAAATATAAGTAGTGTGCCCAGCGTGGAGCGAGGCCAACAATGGTCATATAGTTGTCACGAACTAAAAATAGATCTAACTAGTGTGCGAATTGTTCGCATTTTTGCATAAAATGCATTAATTTGTATTGTTTTAAAGAAAAATACCGGCTATATGTATTTTATTTTTCGAAGCATCTTTTTTCCAGATATCTCAATAATGCACCTTTATATCAATTATACATGACCACAATCCTCGCCCTTATTCCATCGCGATCAAGACAAATAATCATTTCAGTCCGCAGAATGCCTTCTAAAACGTCCCACAAAATTGAGAGCACGCGTCTCCAAATGACCTTTACAGTGTTGACGGCGACGTTAAATCTCCACACCAATATATTCCCAGTGTTGAGTATTGAGTAATATAAAGTGACTGACTGAACTGGTTGTTATAAGCGCATAGGGGCTACCTTATATAAAGTGTTAATACCGCTAATGTATATATATTAAATGAATCTCATAAGCATGGTGCGGAAACCTTGCATCCGTTTGCAATACTCTGAGAAACATTTGTCTGCCAAAGCCAATCTAAACATTGAGCAATAGGCATACTAACAAATAAAATGCAAAAAAAAATGCAAGTTGATCAAATATAAATCACATTGATTACGAATTTCCATAAAATAACATGTTCAGTCATTTATCCACAGTTCACCAACAAACAAGGGAAACAACTCAAATAAGTAACATTGCTACAAGTAAAAGCTTTCAATATAAAAAAAAAATCGGCCATCACAGGTCTAGCTCAATGTCCAGAAATGTTAACGCAAACGCTTCAGTTCGATTGCTAACGTACCCAGCGGTGAGCAAGGGCTGAAAGGGTCTTACAGTCGCTCCATCAATAGTACCGTTAAAGCAAACGCTCCAATTTTATCCTAACGTGCCCAGCGTGGAGCAAGGGTAGAAATAGGGAGAAATATTTCTTACTTAGAGCATTGTTCAAGAGATTGCTTCAGTACGACTACTTACTTGCCTTGCGTGGAGAACGGACGGCCTAAAAGGTCTAACAGTCGCTACGCATCCAGTATATTTCAAGCAAACGATCCAGTACGACTGCTACATGTATTGTGCCCAGCGTGGAGCAATGACAGGAATAGGTTTTGCTCCTCGCCTAGCACAGTTTAAGCGAACGCTACAGTATACTCTGGTACGACTGCTAACGTGCCCAACAGCTCAGGATTATTAAGGTCCTGCAGTTCAATGGTCTCGATTCGGGCGGGTTAATATGAAATTAATAAACCAACGGTTCTATTGGATACAAAGGAGTGGCCGTTCTGAGCGTGGAAGTGCCCAGCATGGAGCGCCGGTGGCATTACACACTGCAACATTGGAACGTTCCCAGCGTGGAGCGAACGGACAGAATCGATATACCAGCATATAACTGTCTTGCAATGAAACACCAGGTGTTTTTTGCTTTTTTTCTGCGGATACTCAAGTTTTTTACACAATTCTCATTAACGATAGTGAAAGGACCCTAAACAAAACTTTTAGTACCAAGTTCGCAGCGTGGACCAGGCCCATTGTCGCGCTATGCCAGGTACGGGAGTGCAAGCTAACTGCTAACGTTCCCAGGGTGGAGCAACAACAGGAATAGGCCCGTTGTCGCCCCCAGATAACAGGTGCTGTTCAAGCTAACGTGCCAGAACCAATCCCAACGTTCCCAGGGTGGAGTAACAACAGGAATAGGCCCATTGTCGTTCTATGACAGGTAGAGTTGGAATAACCACTCCCAACGATCGCAAGCCGGCCTCGGTAGCTAAGTCGGATGCGCGTCTGACTGGTGATCAGGAGGACGCGGGTTCGATTCCTGCCGGGGTCGGCAACATTCTTTCGTGGAGATCGATCATGAAATCTTTTCTACGGTCATTCTCTCCCTTCCGCTGATTCAAGAAATTGCGGTTTTCAGTTTCTGGCTGAAGAATGTGCACTGAACTGGTTATCCGCTTACGTAAAAGCCTGCCCAGGAAAGTGTGGTTGGGTACGTAAACTGACCGCCTCAAAAATGACCTAAATCGTTTTGACTGGGCCGTTAAACTCCAACACAAAACACCAACGATCCCAGGGTGGAGCAATGGCAGGAAAAGGACCATTGTCGCTCCACGACCGGAACAACTCAAGCTAACGTACCAATACGGCTTCTAACGTTCCCAGGGTGGAGCAACGACAGGAATGGCCCATTGTCGCTCCACGACAGGAACAATTCAAGCTAACGTACCAATACGACTCCTAACGTTCCCAGCGTGGAGCAACGACAGGACTAGGCCCATTATCGCTCCATGATAGGTACAGTTCAAGCTTACTTTCCAATTCCACTGCCAACGTTCCCAGGGTGGAGCAACGGCAAGAAATCGGCACATTATCGTTCCATCACAGATACAGTTAATGCTAACCCTGCAAGCACACTTCGCCAGGGCAACGTCAAATCAACGTCGGTGTAACGTCAACCGACGTTCATGCGACGTTGTATGAACGTCATGACGTTGAATCGACGTTGATGTGACGTCACAATTTCGTCATGCGCCTGCTGGGAACGCTCCAATACGGCTGCCCAGGTTCCCAGGGTTGAGCAACGGCAGGAAGGGCGTATTGTCGCATTACGACAGGTATAGTTCAAGCCTACGTACCAATCCGACTGCTAACTTTCCAAAGGTGGAGCATAGAAGCCTCCGTGGTGCAGTGTTTACGCTAATCGCCTTGTAAACCAGGGGTCGCAGGATCGATCCCGGGCTTCTCCAGACTTTCGGATGAGTCTTTAAACCGAGGTCCCGTCTCCGTATCACCTTAGCTGTTGGTGGGACGTAAAACTCAAAAACACCCATCCCAAGGTGGAGCAACGGCAGGAATAGGCTCATTGTCGCTCAATTGCAGTTAGAATCCGCCGGCCCCCGCGCATAGGGGCTTGAAGAAATATATGGGCTGCATGATGCTTCCACGCAGAGATGAATCCGGCCAGCACACTAGTGCTGGTAAACCGCTTAGAGACTCTAAGCCTGTCCAGGAATCGCGGTGCGAGGCGGACCGGCCATGCAAATAAACAGTATTTGTTACATTGGGCTTGAGATGTCATTTCATCTCAATGTCGGGTATTGTACTCGCAGATAAGATTGACTAGGCGAAGCTATCGTTTGTACCTGCCTTAGGAATATTCCATTAACAAAAAGGTAATCCAAGTCACCCGATTCTATGAATTCAACTGTTTGTTTGTTTGTATTGGAGTTTTACGGCCCAGTCAACACTATTTAGGTCATTTTTGAGCCGGTCGGTTTACCTATCAACACTTTCCTGGGCAGGCTTATACGTAAGCGGTTAACCAGTACAGTGCACATTCTTTCGCCAGAAACTGACAACTGCCCTTCTTGAATCAGCGGAAGAGAGAGAATGACCGTAGAAAAGATTTCATGATCAATCTCCACGAAAGAATGTTGCCGACCCCGGCGGGAGTCGAACCCGCGTCCTCCTGATCACCAGTCAGACGCGCATCCGACTGAGCCACTGAGGCCGGCTGAATTCAACTGTAACACAAGCATAGCTGTGGCGAACCATTTCGATTGCTTGAAGAACGCGTGCGAAAGGCACTCGGCGGACTCAGCGAATTTGACATATTGACAACACCTGAATAGCTCCACCCATTCGATCTTATCTGCGACTACTATAAAAGTCCCACAAAATTGGAAGTAACGTCTCCAAAATTACCTTTACAGTTTTGACGGGGACGTTAAACCTCAAATTACAAACAAAAAAAACAATATGACAATATTGACTGCATGCATGGTAGTTAACCCAATCACGGTTGGCAACTTTGCTTCCCTCTTTAATTGCACGCCGATGGGTCAGGCCTCAGATTCTATGACGGCTCCAACGTAAAGGCTTATTGAAAATTAGAGAGATAATGATGCTCTGTCTCTGGTCGGACTCATCGGAGTCTAACTGTTGGTTTTCTTTTGCTCCAGCATTTCAGTGGTTTCTTGCTGTCGAGTCCTCACCGTTGTCTCACCTCTGTGGTTCTTTGATTTTTGTGTTCACGGAGATGTTGCACTGATGATTTAGGAGGCCTTCCTGCGGACTGAACAAATTATTTGTCTAAATCGCTGATCTTTGTTTTACTTCTACTTCTCAAAGCAACGGCAGGAATAGCCGCATGTTATAAATAGTTTCAATATAGCTGTTTCTAACTCTGCTGCACGCAACATATATATATATATTAAATGAATCTTATAAGCATAATGTGGAAACCTTGCATCCGTTTGCAATACTTTGAGTAACATTTGTCTGCCAAAGTCAATCTAAACATTGAGCAATAGGCATACAAACAAATATAATGCCAACAAATGCAGGATAATCAAATATAAATCAGATCGTTTACGAATTTCCATAAAATAACACGTTCAGTCCACCAATAAAACAAGGGAAACAACTCAAATAAGTAACATTGCTACAAGTAAAAGCTTTAAATATAAAATCCTCATATTTGGCTCTCAGACCCTCACAGGTCTAAAGTCGCCCCATGTCCAGAACTGTGAACGCAAATGCTCCATTTCGATTGCTAACACACCCAGCATTGAGCAAGGGCTGAAAAAGGGTCTTAGAGTCACTCCATCAATAGCACCGTTAAAGCAAACGCTCCAGTTTGATGCTAACGTACTGTGCGTGGAGCAAGGGTAGAAACAGGGAGAAATAGGTCTTAAGTCATTTTATGTTGAGCAGAGTTCAAGAGATTGCTTCAGTACGACTAATAACTTGCCCAGCGTAGAGAAAGGATAGCCTAATAGGTGTAACAGTCGCTACAATCAAGCATATTTCAAGCAAACGATCCAGTACGACTTCAGCGTGGAGCAATGACAGGAATAGGTGTTATAGTTGCTCCTCGCCTAGCACAGTTCAAGCGAACGCTACAGTACTCTGGTACGACTGCTAACGTGTCCAACAGCTCAGGATTATTAAGGTCCTGTAGTTTAATGGTCTCGATACGGGTGGGTGAATATGAAGTCAATAAATCAACCGTTCTATTGGACACAAATGAGTGGCCGTTCTGAGAGTGGAGGTGCCCAGCATGGAGCGACGGCATTATTGGAGCGTATAATACCTATTCCTGCTAATACTCCACGCTGGGAGCGGTACATATTCTACTGGATCTGTCGCACGCTCTGTGAGACAACGCCATTAAGATTGTGAAAGTGCCCAGCGTGGAGCAGTGGCAGGAGTAGGGATAAAAGTCGCTCCACCTCCAGCACAATTCACGCGACCTGGCCAGCACAGATCATGCGAGCACTCTGGAAATATATATAGTGTGCCCGGCGTGGAGCGAAGCCGGGAATAGTTTTATAGCTGTTCTGTTCCCAGCATAGAGCATGCCAGCACTCTGGAAATATATGTAGTGTGCCCAGCGTGGAGCGGGGCCGGCAATGGTCTTATAGTTGTTCTGTTCCCATCACAGAGCATGCGAGCACTCTGGAAATATTTATAGTGTGCCCAGCGTGGAGCGAGGCCGGCAATGGTCTTATAGTTGTTCTGTTCCCAGCACAGAGGATGCGGGCACTCTGGAAATATATATAGTGTGCCAAGCGTGGAGCGAGGCCGGCAATGGTCTTTAAGTTGTTCTGTTCCCCGCACAGAGCATGCCAGCACTCTGGAAATATATATAGTGTGCCCAGCGCGGAGCGAGGCCTGCCTATCCCAAGCACAGAGCATTCGAGAGCTCTGGAAATATATATAGTGTGCCCAGCGTGGAGCGAGACCAACAATGGTCTTATAGCTGTTCTGTTCCCAGCACAGAGCATGCGAACGCTCCGGAAATATATATAGTGTGCCCAGCGTGGAGCGCGGCCGGCAATGGTCTTATAGCTGTTCTGTTCCCAGCACAGAGCATGCGAGCGCTCCGGAAATATATATAGTGTGCCCAGCGTGGAGCGAGGCTGGCAATGGTTTTATAGTTGTTCTGTTCCCAGCACAGAGCATGCGAGCGCTCTGGAAATATATATACTGTGCACAACGTGGAGCGAGGCCGGCAATGGTTTAGAGTTGTTCTGTTCAAAGCACATAGCATTCGAGAACTTTGGAAATATATGTAGTGTGCCCAGCGTGGAGCGAGGCCGGCAATGGTTTTATAGTTATTGTGTAGCCAGCACAGAGCATGTGAGCACTCTGGAAATATATAAAGTGTGCCCAGCGGGGAGCGAGGTCGGCGATGGTTTAATAGAAATATACATGATGTGCCCAGCGTGGAGCGAGGCCAACAATGGTCTTATAGCTGTTCTGTTTCCCAGCACAGAGCATGCGAGCACTCTGGAAATATACATGGTGTGCCCAGCGTGGAGCGAGGCCAACAATGGTCTTATAGCTGTTCTGTTCCCAGCACAGAGCATGCGAGCACTCTGGAAATATATATAAAGTGCCCAGCGTGGAGCGAGACCAACAATTGTCTTAGAGTTGTTCTGTTCCCAGCACAGAGCATGCGAGCACTCTGGAAATATACATGGTGTGCCCAGCGTGGAGCGAGGCCAACAATGGTCTTAAAGTTGTTCTGTTCCCAGCACAGAGCATGCGAGCACTCTGAAAATATACATGGTGTGCCTAGCGTGGAGCGACGCCAACAATGGTCTTATAGCTGTTCTGTTCCCAGCACAGAGCATGCGAGCACTCTGGAAATATATATATACTGTGCCCAGCGTGGAGCGAGGCCAACAATGGTCTTATAGTTGTTCTGTTCCCAGCACAGAGCATGTGAGCACTCTGGAAATATATAAAATGTGCCCAGCGGGGAGCGAGGTCGGCGATGGTTTAATAGAAATATACATGATGTGCCCAGCGTGGAGCGAGGCCAACAATGGTCTTATAGCTGTTCTGTTTCCCAGCACAGAGCATGCGAGCACTCTGGAAATATACATGGTGTGCCCAGCGTGGAGCGAGGCCAACAATGGTCTTATAGCTGTTCTGTTCCCAGCACAGAGCATGCGAGCACTCTGGAAATATATATAAAGTGCCCAGCGTGGAGCGAGGCCAACAATTGTCTTAGAGTTGTTCTGTTCCCAGCACAGAGCATGCGAGCACTCTGGAAATATACATGGTGTGCCCAGCGTGGAGCGAGGCCAACAATGGTCTTAAAGTTGTTCTGTTCCCAGCACAGAGCATGCGAGCACTCTGAAAATATACATGGTGTGCCTAGCGTGGAGCGACGCCAACAATGGTCTTATAGCTGTTCTGTTCCATGCACAGAGCATGCGAGCACTCTGGAAATATATATATACTGTGCCCAGCGTGGAGCGAGGCCAACAATGGTCTTATAGTTGTTCTGTTCCCAGCACAGAGCATGCGAACACTCTGGAAATATATATAGTGAGTCCAGCGTGGAGCGAGGCCGGCAATGGTCTTATAGTTGTTCTGTTCCCAGCACAGATGATGCAGGCACTCTGGAAATTTATATAGTGTGCCCAGCATGGGGCGGGGCCGGCAATGTTCTTTAAGTTGCTCTGTTCCCCGCACAGAGCATGCAAGCACCTGGTTATATATATAGAGCGAGCCCGGCAATGGATCAAAGCCGCCAATGGTTTTATAGTTGTTCTGTTCCCAGCACAGAGCATTTGAGCGCTCTGGAAATATATATAGAGTACCCAGCGCGGAGCGAGGCCGGCCTATTCCCAGCACAGAGCATTCGAGCGCTCTTGAAATATATATAGTGTGCCCAGCGTTGAGCGAGACCAACAATGGTCTTATAGCTGTATTGGTCCCGGCACAGAGCATGCGAACGCTCCGGAAATATATATAGTGTGCCCAGCGTGGAGCGAGGCCAACAATGGTCTTATATTTGTTCTGTTTCCGGCACAGATCATGCGAGCACTCTGGAAATATATATAGTGTACCCAGCGTGGAGCGAGGCCGGCAATGGTCTTATAGTTGTTCTGTTCCCAGCACAGAGTATGCGAGCTCAATGAAAATATATATAGTGTGCCCAGCGTAGAGCGAGGCCGGCAACGGTCTTATAGTTGTTCTGTTCCCAGCACAGAGCATGTGAGCACTCTGGAAATATATATAGTGTGCCCAGCGTTGAGCGGGGCCGGCAATGGTCTTATAGTTGTTCTGTTCCAAGCACAGAGAATGCGAGGTGTCTGGAAATATAGATAGTGTGCCCAGCGTGGAGTGAGGCCAACAATGGTCTTATAGTTGTTCTGTTCCCAGCACAGAGCATGCGAGCACTCTGGAAATATACGTGGTGTGTCCAGCGTGGAGCGGGGTCAACAATGGTCTTATAGCTGTTCTGTTCCCAGCACAGAGCATGCGGGCACCCTGGAAATATATATAGTGTGCCCAGCGTGGAGCGAGGCCAACAATGGTCTTATAGTTGTTCTGTTCCCAGCACAGAGCATGCGAGCACTCACTTTGTATAAGAATAACCATGCTGAGACGTTTCTGACACGTAGGCCCTATATAGTCGTTATAAGAAGATGTAACTTATAAAAAGACCTTTAAAATGAATTTCACTGGACTCGACTTGAAAACGGAACATTGAAAAAAATAAAAATATATATATATATATATATTTGTCAATTTGTATGTTGCAGTAAGGCTGGTGTCTCATAAACTTACAAGTATTCATCGAAAAACAAAACAACAGGAAAGACAAAAAACTATCACATTTAAAACAGCACATTTGAACGAATATTGTTTGTTTATGTTTTTTATTTTTCATAAATTGTTGAAAATGAAACGGAGAAAAAAGCTATTTAATATTGAATAACTTTTCTTGTTGTTCCGATTCTATGGTTGTCCCCCTTGTTCAGGTACAAGTATCAACTTTTTCTAATGATAACTTGAAAGTGCCAATCATATAATAATTTACATCTACATCTTTAGATTGAACCTTCATATTTTGACTTCTACTGAACGGGAGCTTATAAACCTTGCAATCAAAAATAATTAATGCTTCTATAGATTTTTTTATCAATTATAATGGACGAAACGACCCTGTGAAAATGTGCTCAAATTTTAATGAACCGAGCAGTCTATGTATAGCTGCAACTGTAGGAAAAAAGTATGCCCACGGTGGAGCAAACGTTCCCAGCGTGGAGGTGCCCAGCATGGAGCGCCGTCATTACACCCTGCAGGCCAGAACCAATCCTAACGTTCCCAGGGTGGAGTAACAACAGGAATAGGCCCATTGTCGTTATATGACAGGTAGAGTTGGAATAACCACTCCCAACGATCGCAGGCCGGCCTCGGTAGCTAAGTCGGATGCGCGTCTGACTGGTGATCAGGAGGACGCGGGTTCGATTCCTGCCGGGGTCGGCAACATTCTTTCGTGGAGATCGATCATGAAATCTTTTCTACGGTCATTCTCTCCCTTCCGCTGATTCAAGAAATTGCGGTTTTCAGTTTCTGGCTGAAGAATGTGCACTGAACTGGTTATCCGCTTACGTAAAAGCCTGCCCAGGAAAGTGTGGTTGGGTACGTAAACTGACCGCCTCAAAAATGACCTAAATCGTTTTGACTGGGCCGTTAAACTCCAACACAAAACACCAACGATCCCAGGGTGGAGCAATGGCAGGAAAAGGACCATTGTCGCTCCACGACCGGAACAACTCAAGCTAACGTACCAATACGGCTTCTAACGTTCCCAGGGTGGAGCAACGACAGGAATGGCCCATTGTCGCTCCACGACAGGAACAATTCAAGCTAACGTACCAATACGACTCCTAACGTTCCCAGCGTGGAGCAACGACAGGACTAGGTCCATTATCGCTCCATGATAGGTACAGTTCAAGCTTACTTTCCAATACCACTGCCAACGTTCCCAGGGTGGAGCAACGGCAAGAAATCGGCCCATTGTCGTTCCATCACAGATACAGTTAATGCTAACCCTGCAAGCACACTTCGCCAGGGCAACGTCAAATCAACGTCGGTGTAACGTCAACCGACGTTCATGCGACGTTGTATGAACGTCATGACGTTGCATTGACGTTGATGTGACGTCACAATTTCGTCATGTGCCTGCTGGGAACGCACCAATACGACTGCCCAGGTTCCCAGGGTTGAGTAACGGCAGGAAGGGCGTATTGTCGCATTACGACAGGTATAGTTCAAGCCTACGTACCAATCCGACTGCTAACTTTCCCAAGGTGGAGCATAGAAGCCTCCGTGGTGCAGTGTTTACGCTACTCGCCTTGTAAACCAGGGGTCGAAGGATCGATCCCGGGCTTCTCCAGACTTTCGGATGAGTCTTTAAACCGAGGTCCCGTCTCCGTATCACCTTAGCTGTTGGTGGGACGTAAAACTAAAAAAACACCCATCCCAAGGTGAAGCAACGGCAGGAATAGGCTCATTGTCGCACCACGACACGTGAAGTTCAAGTCTACGTACCAATGCGACTGCTAACATTCCCAGGGTGGAGCAACGGCAGGAATAGGCCCATTGTCGCTCAATTGCAGTTAGAATCCGCCGGCCCCCGCGCATAGGGGCTTGAAGAAATATATGGGCTGCATGATGCTTCCACGCAGAGATGAATCCGGCCAGCACACTAGTACTGGTAAACCGCTTAGAGACTCTAAGCCTGTCCAGGAATCGCGGTGCGAGGCGGACCGTCCATGCAAATAAACCCTATAAATTTGTTACATTGGGCTTGAGATGTCATTTCATCTCAATGTCGGGTATTGTACTCGCAGATAAGACTGACTAGGCGAAGCTATCGTTTGTACCTGCCTTAGGAATATTCCATTAACAAAAAGGTAATCCAAGTCACCCGATTCTATGAATTCAACTGTAACACAAGCATAGCTGTGGCGTATTCAGAGTATATGACCATTTCGATTGCTTGAAGAAAGCGTGCGAAAGGCACTCGGCGGACTCAGCGAATTTGACATATTGACAACACCTGAATAGCTCCACCCATTCGATCTTTTCTGCGACTACTATAAAAGTCCCACAAAATTGGAAGCAACGTCTCCAAAATGACCTTTACAGTTTTGACGGGGACGTTAAACCTCAAATTACAAAAAAAAAAAAAACAATATGACAATATTGACTGCATGCATGGTAGTTAACACAATCACGGTTGGCAACTTTGCTTCCCTCTTTAATTGCACGCCGGTGGGTCAGGCCTCAGATTCTATGACGGCTCCAACGTAAAGGCTTATTGAAAATTAGAGAGATAATGTTGGTTGGTGCCTGATGCTCTGTCTCTGGTCGGGCTCATCGGAGTCTAACTGTTGGTTTTCTTTTGCTCAAGCATTTCAGTGGTTTCTTGCTGTCGAGTCCTCACCGTTGTCTCACCTCTGTGGTTCTTTGATTTTTGTGTTCACGGAGATGTTGCACTGATGAGTTAGGAGGCCTTCATGCGGACTGAACGAGGATTGTGGCCACGTAAAATCGATTTAAGCCCCCCCCCCCCAGTGGAAATCTTCCACTGACCGTTCCAAGGCGGCTCTTCTGTGGCGATTTATTTATGTTGTTGTTTGTTACTTACTGTATGTATCACTTGTCTTTTGGTTTTGGATGGCCATATGGCCATTTTGTGGGAAAGTAACTGTCCTTATGGCCCTCCTTTGTTTAGGTTTCCATTATGGTCTGGTCGCTTAATGTTTGTATTTCTTTCCCTTTGGTGTCTTTTATGGGTGGAGTAAGTTAATTGTATCAATTCCTGATCTTTGTTTTACTTTCTACTTCTCAAAGCAACGGCAGGAATAGCCGCATGTTATAAATAGTGTCAATATAGCTGTTTCTAACCCTGCTGCACGCAACATATATATATATATATATATATATATATATATATATATATATATATATATATATATATATATATATATATATATATATATGTAAAAAGTAAACAACATTAGCACATGGACTGTTTAATAGTATCTTTATTATTGCCAACCGGTTTCAGATCTTCAGGACAATAATGGCGTCAAACTATGCGCTGTTTCTAAGCAACGTCACTAAGCAAATATGCGTACACATGTGGACGGAACGTGCGCAAAATTTGACACGTCATAATAAAGTGTTTAGGTTTGGTTTAAAAACGTCAATAAAGTATCGTTCTTTGGACAGCCTAGCTGAAACATCATGTTTATGGAATTTATAAAACGGAAACATTGAAAACTTAGGTTCCGTTTTACAACAATTGTCTATATGTGCGCTTACTGGCATTTGTCTTGTTGATGGATCTCTTATTTGTTGATCATGCACTGTTTTTCTATTTCTTAATTTGTCACCTGTTTGGCCTATGTAATATTCATTACATCCGTTACACACCAATACATACAAAACGTTTTGCACAGTACAATTCATATCTTCTTTTACGTGAAAGGTTTTTTGTTTTAATTGTAAGGATGATCCCTCAATAATATTTTTACATAGGCCGCACCTTGGCTCATTGCATTTGCTAACGCAAGGTTGAGCCCTGTTTTCGCGAAATTCCGAATTTATTAAGATACGGCGTAGATTCGGAAGTTGGCGTTTGCCTTTTATGATTTTTGTGGTTTCCACAATATTTTTCATTCTTTCATCATTATTGAAAATGTTCATATTAGTTTTTAATATGCCAAATACTTCTCTGTTTTTGGGGTTAAATGTGGAAATAAAAGGTGTTATGTTTTCTACTATATCTGTTTGTGTATTTAATAGAGTGTTTCTAGGTATTTGCATGGCCTTAGAAATGCCTGTTTTAATAACATCCCAGGGATATTTTCTGCTTATAAGAATGGTTGCCAGTTCTTGTAGGCGTGTTTTCAGTATGCTTAAATCGGAAACAATAGTGCAAATTCGACGAGCTAGTGTGAATGGTATGTTAGTTTTTGTGGGTTTAGGGTGACAAGATTTGAAATTTAGATATTGTTTTGAGTCTGTGGTCTTAAAATAAATATCAGTTATTATAGAAGTCCCATTTTTAATCACCATCACATCCAGAAATGGAAGTTTTTCAATACTTTGTTGCATTTTAAATTGTATATCTGCATGTAATGTGTTTAACACAGTTTTAAAATAGACAAAGTCAGACATAGATCTCTCCCAAAACATGAAACAGTCATCTAAATATCGTTTCCATTCTTTCCTTATATATTTTGCGAAGTTTTCATCCTTTTCCGTCTTAATCTTTTCGTACATTTTTTCTTCCAAAAACCCTAGAACAAGTGTTGCATAGGTAGGGGCAACTTTTGTCCCCATTGCCGTGCCTTTTGTTTGCTTAAAATAATCTTTGTTGAATGAAAAAATGTTGTTTTCTAATATTATTTTTAATGCTTCAATGATAAATGTTTTATTGTAGCGATCTGCTATTAATTCGGGATATTTATCCAACCAAAATGAAATGGCTTCTAAGCCCAAATCATGTGGGATGTTTGAATAGAGACTGACAATGTCAAAAGATTTCTTTTGACATTGTCAGTCTCTATTCAAACATCCCACATGATTTGGGCTTAGAAGCCATTTCATTTTGGTTGGATAAATATCCCGAATTAATAGCAGATCGCTACAATAAAACATTTATCATTGAAGCATTAAAAATAATATTAGAAAACAACATTTTTTCATTCAACAAAGATTATTTTAAGCAAACAAAAGGCACGGCAATGGGGACAAAAGTTGCCCCTACCTATGCAACACTTGTTCTAGGGTTTTTGGAAGAAAAAATGTACGAAAAGATTAAGACGGAAAAGGATGAAAACTTCGCAAAATATATAAGGAAAGAATGGAAACGATATTTAGATGACTGTTTCATGTTTTGGGAGAGATCTATGTCTGACTTTGTCTATTTTAAAACTGTGTTAAACACATTACATGCAGATATACAATTTAAAATGCAACAAAGTATTGAAAAACTTCCATTTCTGGATGTGATGGTGATTAAAAATGGGACTTCTATAATAACTGATATTTATTTTAAGACCACAGACTCAAAACAATATCTAAATTTCAAATCTTGTCACCCTAAACCCACAAAAACTAACATACCATTCACACTAGCTCGTCGAATTTGCACTATTGTTTCCGATTTAAGCATACTGAAAACACGCCTACAAGAACTGGCAACCATTCTTATAAGCAGAAAATATCCCTGGGATGTTATTAAAACAGGCATTTCTAAGGCCATGCAAATACCTAGAAACACTCTATTAAATACACAAACAGATATAGTAGAAAACATAACACCTTTTATTTCCACATTTAACCCCAAAAACAGAGAAGTATTTGGCATATTAAAAACTAATATGAACATTTTCAATAATGATGAAAGAATGAAAAATATTGTGGAAACCACAAAAATCATAAAAGGCAAACGCCAACTTCCGAATCTACGCCGTATCTTAATAAATTCGGAATTTCGCGAAAACAGGGCTCAACCTTGCGTTAGCAAATGCAATGAGCCAAGGTGCGGCCTATGTAAAAATATTATTGAGGGATCATCCTTACAATTAAAACAAAAAACCTTTCACGTAAAAGAAGATATGAATTGTACTGTGCAAAACGTTTTGTATGTATTGGTGTGTAACGGATGTAATGAATATTACATAGGCCAAACAGGTGACAAATTAAGAAATAGAAAAACAGTGCATGATCAACAAATAAGAGATCCATCAACAAGACAAATGCCAGTAAGCGCACATATAGACAATTGTTGTAAAACGGAACCTAAGTTTTCAATGTTTCCGTTTTATAAATTCCATAAACATGATGTTTCAGCTAGGCTGTCCAAAGAACGATACTTTATTGACGTTTTTAAACCAAACCTAAACACTTTATTATGACGTGTCAAATTTTGCGCACGTTCCGTCCACATGTGTACGCATATTTGCTTAGTGACGTTGCTTAGAAACAGCGCATAGTTTGACGCCATTATTGTCCTGAAGATCTGAAACCGGTTGGCAATAATAAAGATACTATTAAACAGTCCATGTGCTAATGTTGTTTACTTTTTACATATAATTATCTTGTTTCGGGACATTTTTGTTAGTTTTCATTCATATATATATATATATATATATATATATATATTAATATTAAATGAATCTTATAAGCATGATGTGGAAACCTTACATCCGTTTGCAATACTTTGAGTAACATTTGTCTGCCAAAGTCAATCTAAACATTGAGCAATAGGCATACAAACAAATATAATGCCAACAAATGCAGGATAATCAAATATAAATCAGATCGTTTACGAATTTCCATAAAATAACACGTTCAGTCCACCAATAAAACAAGGGAAACAACTCAAATAAGTAACATTGCTACAAGTAAAAGCTTTAAATATAAAATCCTCATATTTTGCTCTCAGGCCCTCACAGGTCTAAAGTCGCTCCATGTCCAGAACTGTGAACGCAAATGCTCCATTTCGATTGCTAACACACCCAGCATTGAGCAAGGGCTGAAAAAGGGTCTTAGAGTCGCTCCATCAAAAGCACCGTTAAAGCAAACGCTCCAGTTTGATGCTAACGTGCCGTGCGTGGAGCAAGGGTAGAAACAGGGAGAAATAGGTCTTAAGTCATTTTATGTTAAGCAGAGTTCAAGAGATTGCTTCAGTACGACTAATAACTTGCCCAGCGTAGAGAAAGGATAGCCTAATAGGTCTAACAGTCGCTACAATCAAGCATATTTCAAGCAAACGATCCAGTACGACTTCAGCGTGCAGCAATGACAGGAATAGGTGTTATAGTTGCTCCTCGCCTAGCACAGTTCAAGCGAACGCTACAGTACTCTGGTACGACTGCTAACGTGCCCAACAGCTCAGGATTATTAAGGTCCTGTAGTTTAATGGTCTCGATACGGGTGGGTGAATATGAAGTCAATAAATCAGCCGTTCTATTGGACAAATGAGTGGCCGTTCTGAGACTGGAGGTGCCCAGCATGGAGCGACGGCATTATTGGAGCGTATAATACCTATTCCTGCTAATACTCCACGCTGGGAGCGGTACATATTCTACTGGATCTGTCACACGCTCTGTGCGACAATGCCATTAAGATTGTGAAAGTGCACAGCGTGGAGCAGTGGCAGGAGTAGGGATAATGGTCGCTCCACCTCCAGCACAATTCAAGCGACCTGGCCAGCACAGAGCATGCGAGCACTCTGGAAATATATATAGTGTGCCCGGCGTGGAGCGAGGCCGGGAATAGTTTTATAGCTGTTCTGTTCCCAGCATAGAGCATGCCAGCACTCTGGAAATATATGTAGTGTGCCAGGCGTGGAGCGGGGCCGGCAATGGTCTTATAGTTGTTCTTTTCCCATCCCAGAGCATGCGAGCACTCTGGAAATATGTATTGTGTGCCCAGCGTGGAGCGAGGCCGGCAATGGTCTTTAAGTTGTTCTGTTCCCCGCACAGAGCATGCAAGCAACCTAGAAATATATATAGTGTGCCCAGCGTGGAGCGAGGCTGGCAATGGTTTTATAGTTGTGTTCCCAGCCCAGAGCATGTGAGCACTCTGGAAATATATTTAGTGTGCCCAGCGGGGAGCGAGGTCGGCGATGGTTTAATAGTTGTTCTGTTTCCAGCACAGAGCATACGAGCACTCTGGAAAGATATATAGTGTGCCCAGCGTGGAGCGAGGCCGGCAATGCTTTTATAGTTGTTCTGTTCCCAGCACAAAGCATGCGAACACTCTGGAAATATATATAGTATGCCAAGCGTGGAACGAGGCCGGCAATGGTCTTATACTTGTTCTGTTCCCAGCACAGAGGATGCGGACTCTGGAAATATATAAAGTGTGCCAAGCGTAGAGCGAGGCCGTCAATGGTCTTATAGTTGTTCTGTTCCCAGCACAGAGCATGCGAACACTCTAGGAATATACATAGTGTGCCCAGCGAGGAGCGCGGCCGGCAATGATCACATAGTTTTTCTTTTCCCAACACAGAGCATGCTAGCATTCTGGAAATAAATATAGTGTGCCCAGCGTGGAGCGAGACTAACAATGGTCTTATATTTATTCAGTTTCCAGCACAGAGCATGCGAGCATTCTTGAAATATATATAGTGTGCCCAGCGTGGAGAGAGGCCAACAATGGTCTTAAAGCTGTTCTGTTCCCAGCATAGAGCATGTGAGCAGTCTGGAAGTATATATAGTGTGCCCAGCGTGGAGTGAGGCCAACAATGGTCTTATAGTTGTTCAGTTCCAAGCACAGAGCATGCGAGTACTCTGGAATTATATATAATGTGCCCAGCGTGGAGCGAGGCCAACAATGGTCTTATAGTTGTTCTGTTCCCAGCACAGAGCATGCGAGGACTCTAGAAATATATATAGTGTGTCCAGCGTGGAGCGAGGCCAACAATGGTCTGATGTTTGTTCTGTTCCCAGCACAGAGCATGCGAGCACTCTGGAAATATATATAATGTGCCCAGCGTGGAGCGAGGCCGGCAGTGGTTTATAGTTGTTCTATTCAGAGCACGAATCATTCGAGCACTTTGGAAATATATATAGTGTGCCCAGCGGGAAGCGAGGCCGGCAATGGTCTTATTTTTGTTCTGTTCCCAGCACAGAGCATGTGAACATTCTGGAAATATATATAGTGTGCCCGGCTTGGAGCGAGGCCGACAATGGTGTTATATTTGTTCTGTTCCTAGCACAGAGCATGCGAGCGCTCCGGAAATATATATATTGTGCCCAGCGCGGAGCGAGGCCAACAATGGTCTTATAGTTGTTCTCTTCCCAGCACAGAGCATGCGAGCACTCTGGAAATATATATACTGTGCCCTGCGTGGATCGAGCCCGGCAATGGCTTATGAAGTTCTGTTCCCAGCACAGAGCATGCGAGCACTCTGGAAATATATATAGTGTGCCCTGCGTGGAGCAAGGCCGGGAATAGTTTTATAGTCGTTCTGTTCCCAGCACAGAGCATGCCAGCAGTCTGGAAATATATGTAGTGTGCCCAGCGTGGAGCGGGGCCGGCAATGGTCTTATAGTTATTCTGTTCCCAGCACAGACAATGCGGGCACTCTGGAAATATAGATAGTGTGCCCAATGTGGAGCGAATCCAACAACTGTCTTATAGTGTTGTGTTCCCAGCACAGATCATGCGAGCAGTCTGGAAATATATATGGTGTGCCCAGCATAGGGGGAGGTCAACAATGTTCTTATAGCTGTTCTGTTCCCAGTACAGAGCATGCGAGCACTCTGGAAATATATATAGTGTGCCCAGCGTGGAGCGAGGCCGACATTGGTCTTATAGTTGTTCTGTTCCCATCACAGAGCATGCGAGCACTCTGCAAAATATATATAGTGGCCCAGCGTGGAGCGAGGCCGGCAACGGTCTTATAGTTGTTCTGTTCCCAGCACAGAGGATGCGGGCACTCTGGAAATATATATAGTGTGCCAAGCGTGGAGCGAGGCCGGCAATGGTCTTTAAGTTGTTCTGTTTCCCGCACAGAGCATGCAAGCATACTAGAAATATATATAGTGTGCCCAGCGTGGAGCGAGGCTTGCAATGGTTTTATAGTTGTTGTGTTCCCAGCACAGAGCATGTGAGCACTCTGGAAGTATATATAGTGTGCCCAGCGGGGAGCGAGGTCGGCGATGGTTTAATAGTTGTTCTGTTTCCAGCACAGAGCATACGAGCACTATGGAAAGATTTATAGTGTGCCCAGTGTGGAGCGAGGCCGGCAATGCTTTTATAGTTGTTCTGTTCCCAGCACAGAGCATGCGAACACTCTGGAAATATATATAGTGTGCCCAGCGTGGAGCGAGGCCGGCAATGGTCTTATAGTTGTTCTGTTCCCCACACAGAGGATGCGGGAACTCTGGAAATATATAAAGTGTGCCAAGCGTAGAGCGAGGCCGTCAATGGTCTTATAGTTGTTCTGTTCCCAGCACAGAGCATGCGAACACTAGAAATATACATAGTGTGCCCAGCGAGGAGCGAGGCCGGCAATGGTGAGATAGTTTTTCTTTTCCCAGCACAGAGCATGCTAGCATTCTGGAAATAATTATAGTGTGCCCAGCGTGGAGCGAGACCAACAATGGTCTTATATTTATTCAGTTTCCAGCACAGAGCATGCGAGCATTCTGGAAATATATATAGTGTGCCCAGCGCGGAGAGAGGCCAACAATGGTCTTAAATCTGTTCTGTTCCCAGCATAGAGCATGCGAGCAGTCTGGAAATATATATAGTGTGCCCAGCGTGGAGTGAGGCCAACAATGGTCTTATAGTTGTTCAGTTCCAAGCACAGAGCATGCGAGCACTCTGGAATTATATATAATGTGCCCAGCGTGAAGGGAGGCCAACAATGGTCTTATAGTTGTTCTGTTCCCAGCACAGAGCATGCGAGGACTCTAGAAAAATATATAGTGTGTCCAGCGTTGAGCGATGCCAACAATGGTCTTATATTTGTTCTGTTCCCAGCACAGAGCATGCGAGCACTCTGGAATTATATATAATGTGCCCAGCGTGGAGCGAGGCCGGCAGTGGTTTATAGTTGTTCTATTCCAAGCACGAATCATTCGAGCACTTTGGAAATATATATACTGTGCCCAGCGTGGAGCGAGGCCGGCAATGGATTATAGTTGTTCTGCTCCAAGCACGGATCATTCGTACACTTTTGAAATATATATAGTGTGCCCAGCGTGGAGCGAGGCCGGCAATGGTCTTATGAAGTTCTGTTCCCAGCACAGAGCATGCGAGCACTCTGGAAATATATATAGTGTGCCCTGCGTGGAGCGAGGCCGGGAATAGTTTTATAGTCGTTCTGTTCCCAGCACAGAGCATGCCAGCACTCTGGAAATATATGTAGTGTGCCCAGCATGGAGCGGGGCCGGCAATGGTCTTATATTTATTCTGTTCCCAGCACAGACAATGCGAGCACTCTGGAACTATATATAGTGTGCCCAGTGTGGAGCGAATCCAACAATTGTCTTATAGTGTTGTGTTCCCAGCACAGATCATGCGAGCAGTCTTGAAATATATATGGTGTGCCCAGCATAGGGGGAGGTCAACAATGGTCTTATAGCTGTTCTGTTCCCAGTTGTTCAGAACATGCGAGCACTCTGGAAATATATATAGTGTGCCCAGCGTGGAGCGAGGCCGACAATGGTCTTATAGTTGTTCTGTTCCCATCACAGAGCATGCGAGCACTCTGCAAAATATATATAGTGTGCCCAGCGTGGAGCGAGGCCAGCAATGGTCTTATAGTTGTTCTGTTCCCAGCACAGAGGATGCGGGCACTCTGGAAATATATATAGTGTTCCAAGCGTGGAGCGAGGCCGGCAATGGTCTTTAAGTTGTTCTGTTCCCCGCACAGAGCATGCAAGCACACTATAAATATATATAGTGTGCCCAGCGTGGAGCGAGGCTGGCAATGGTTTTATAGTTGTTTTGTTCCCAGCACAGAGCATGTGAGCTCTCTGGAAATATATATAGTGTGCCCAGCGGGGAGCGAGGTCGGCGATGGTTTAATAGTTGTTCTGTTTCCAGCACAGAGCAAACGAGCACTCTGGAAAGATATATAGTGTGTCCAGCGTGGAGCGAGGCCGGCAATGCTTTTATAGTTGTTCTGTTCCCAGCACAGAGCATGCGAACACTCAATGTCTTATAGTTGTTCTGTTCCCAGCACAGAGGATGCGGGCAATCTGGAAATATATATATTGTGCCAAGCGTAGAGCGAGGCCGTCAATGGTCTTATAGTTGTTCTGTTCCCAGCACAGAGCATGCGAACATTCTGGAAATATACATAGTATGCCCAGCGAGGAGCGAGGCCGGCAATGGTCAGATAGTTTTTCTTTTTCCAGCACAGAGCATGCTAGCATTCTGGAAATAAATATAGTGTGTCCAGCGTGGAGCGAGGCCAACAATGGTCTTATAGTTGTTCTGTTCCCAGCACAGGAGCATCAGCACAGAGCATGCGAGCGCTCCGGAAATATACTCAGTCAAAAAAGTTCCTATACCTAAAATTGCTTCTGTTACTACAGCTACTACAGATAAAAACTACACAATGTTTGTTATGTTTTGATAAGAAGACTCATTTTTCCGTGCAAAAAGCACCATTCGTTTTTGTTTTCGTAAACACATCATCGTAGACTATTGCTTTAAACACCCAAGGGGTCACTGTGTCATTTTCGCAGAGAAAATCATAAAAACATGCTATGATTTAACATCACAAAATTTCCCTGTACCCTACATTTCTAAAATTTGATACATTTAACATTTCCTTAGATATCATTAGCGTCTATTCACAAAAGAATTGGTACTTTCGTTGCATCAGCTACGAGAAACAGGCTATCACATATTGACCTCCAATTCTTAGAAGTTGTGTGCAAATGCTGCTTTCAATGGGAACTCCATAGAAAATCGCAATCGATAGTGCTACATGCTACATGAATTTTCTGTATTTTTTACCATCATGATGAACAGCAATGGTGAACACAAAGCGTTTTTTTGAAATACCGGCAAAAATTGATTGACAGGAATAAAAATTACAGCAGTTCGAAAATTGCTATATTTTTAATTGCAAGGGAGATAATTTGAGAATTTCACAAATTAAAACCTCGCTTATAATGCAAGATCATGAGATATTGTAAAAGTAAAGTGTTATCCGATGTTCAGAGAATACTGTCTTCCATCTTAGACAAAAAAAGAACTTTCTGCGCATGCGCAATGTCCATTTTCTACCAAAATCTTTCTAGGCACATATTGGAAGACAACTCTGGAGCAGAAAAGTATGAACAAATGCAAGTTTGAGCATTCTTTAGCTAAACGTTCGATTTAAATGTCTACAGCCAAATTTAGCTCAATAGCTGCCAGATATCTAGTGAGTTTCACCAGAAAGTTGGTATAGTTACTTTTTTGACTAAGTATATATATATTGTGCCCAGCGCGGAGCGAGGCCAACAATGGTCTTATACTTGTTCCCTTCCCAGCACAGAGCATGCGAGCACTCTGGAAATATATATACTGTGCCCAGCGTGGAGCGAGGCCGGCAATGGCTTATGGTTGTTCTGCTCCAAGCACGGATCATTCATGCACTTTGGAAATATATATAGTGTGCCCAGCGTGTAGCGAGGCCGGCAATGGTCTAATGAAGTTCTGTTCCCAGCACAGAGCATGCGAGCACTCTCGAAATATATATAGTGTGCCCGGCGTGGAGCGAGGCCGGGAATAGTTTTATAGTCGTTCTGTTCCCAGCACAGAGCATGCCAGCAGTCTGGAAATATATGTAGTGTGCCCAGCGTGGAGCGGGGCCGACAATGGTCTTATAGTTGTTCTGTTCCCAGCACAGACAATGCGAGCACTCTGGAAATATAGATAGTGTACCCAGTGTGGAGCGAGGCCAACAATTATCTTATAGTGTTGTGTTCCCAGCATAGATCATGCGAGCAGTCTGGAAATATATATGGTGTGCCCTGCATTGGGAGAGGTCAACAATGGTCTTATAGCTGTTCTGTTCCCAGTACAGAGCATGCGAGCACTCTGGAAATATATATAGTGTGCCCAGCGTGGAGCGAGGCCAACAATGGTCTTATAGTTGTTCTGTTCCCAGCAAAGAGCATGCGAGCACTCTGGAAATAAATATATAGTGTGCCCAGCGTGGAGCGAGGCCGGCAATGGTCTTATAGTTGTTCAGTTCCCAGCAGAGAGCATGCGAGCACTCTGGAAATATATATAGTGTGCCCAGCGTGGAGCGAGGCCAACAATGGTCTTATAGTTGTTCTGTTCCCAGCACAGACCAAGCGAGCGCTCTGGAAATATATGTTGTGTGCCCAGCGTGGAGCGAGGACAACAATGGTCTTATAGTTGTTCAGTTCCCAGCAGAGAGCATGCGAGCACTCTGGAAATATATATAGTGTGCCCAGCGTGGAGCGAGGCCAACAATGGTCTTATAGTTGTTCTGTTACCAGCACAGACCAAGCGAGCGCTCTGTAAATATATATATTGTGTGCCCAGCGTGGAGCGAGGCCAACAATGGTCTTATAGTTGTTCTGTTCCCAGCAGAGACCAAGCGAGCGCTCTGGAAATATATATTGTGTGCCCAGCGTGGAGCGAGGACACCAATTGGTCTTATAGTTGTTCTGTTTCCAGCATAGAGCATGCGAGCACTCACTCTGGTAATATATATAGTGTGCCCAGCGTGGAGTAAAGCCGCCAATGGTCTTATAGATGTTCTGTTCCCAGCACAGAGCATGCGAGCGCTCTGGAAATATATATAGTGTGCCCAGCGCGGAGCGAGGCAGGCCTGTTCCCAGCAGAGAGCATTCTAGCGCTCTGGAAATATATTTAGTGTGCCCAGCTCGGAGCGAGGCAATGGCAGGAATAGGTCCATTCCCGCTACATGTCCAGCATAGTTCAAGGAAACGTTCCAATACGATTTCTAACTTACACAGGGTTGAGCAGCTGCAGGAATAGGTCCATTGTCGCACCATGTTCAGCACAGATTAAGCAACAGTACCCCTACGACTGTCAACGTACCCAGCGTGGAGCAACGACAGGAATAAGTCCGTTGTCGATCCATCAGTCCAGCACAGAGTTCAAGGAAACGTACCAATACGACTGATATTGTGGCCAGGGTTGAGCACCAGCAAGAATAGGTCGAAAGTCACTACATGTCCAGCACAGTTCAAGGAAACGCTCCAATACGGCGCTAACGTTCCCAGGGTGAAGCAACGGCATGAATAGGACCATTGTTGCTCCATGGCAAGCAGAGTTCAAGCAAATTTTCCAGTACATTAAAACCGACTTGAAATAAATTTAACTTCACGTGATTTGAAAACGGTTTACCTTAATGCATGTAAGACTTAAATTTAGTCTTGAGCTTTCCACAGTGACAAGAAAAAACAACTAGCAGTTTGCGAAGGAAGTAGATCAATATTTATATATCAATCGTTATGTTTGTTTAAGTAAAGGTGGTGTCTCAAATTGATAAGTATTTATTAATACGAAAAATAAAGTACCTTAAACGTTTAAAACAACATTTTTTGTGAAATGAGTTTACATTATCCTATTTTATTTAGATATTACAGAAAATCAAACGCTGAATGCGGCTATTTAAAATTAAATAGCATTTTTTGTGGTTCCAATTCTATGGTAATCTCCCTTGCGAAGCTATAAATACACCTGATAACGGCTTTAAAGTGCCAATCACATTCCTATAAGTATAAAAGTCTACACCCACAACTTTAAGTTGTACGGTCATAATTTGACTTCTACACAACGGGAGCTAAGAAAATGGCAATGACAAATAATTAATGCTTCTGTAGGTTTTCTTTGAATTCAAGGGACGAAAAGACCCTGTGAAAATTTGCTCCAATTTTAATGAACCGAGCAACCAGTCTAAGTATAGCTGCAACTGTAGGAAAAGAGTGTGCCCACGGTGGAGCAAACGTTCCCAGCGTGGAGGTGCCCAGCATGGAGCGCCGTCATTACACCCTGCAGGAAAAATAAGGTTTACTCCTGCAAACCCCAGTTTTACTATATAAAAGTGGGGTTCAAGGGGGTCAAAATTATATAGGCGTGATTTCGTGAAGATATTCCATACGGCCTCGGTAGCTCAGTCGGATGCGCGGCCTACTGGTGATCAGGAGGACGCGGGTTCGATACCTGTCATGGTCGGCAACATTCTTTCGTGGAGCTTGATCATGAACTCTTTTCTACGGTCATTCTCTCCCTTCCGCTGATTCAAGAAGGGCAGTTGTCAGCTTCTGGTGAAAGAATATGCACTGTACTGGTTAACCGCTTACGTATAAGTTTGTCCAGGAAAGTGTTAAATGTATAGGTAAACTGACCGGCTTAAAAATGACCTAAAATAGTTTGACTAGGCCATTAAACTCCAATACAAACAAACAAAATTAAATTGACAGTATAACAGTGTAAGATGCTCTCTCTCTCTCTCTCTCTCTCTCTCTCTCTCTCTCTCTCTCTCTCTCTCTCATTTAACGTTATTCAGAACCACAAAGTCAGAAGCTAAGGGAAATGGGTACACCTTCAGGGAAGGCAACAACTGCAAAAGTATTTTTGTACTTTTGGGACTATGAAAGTCTGTTTGAGATAGGGGCGGATTTCACTACTGAGGCCTAATAATGGCGCCAGGCACTGAGGCATAATCGGGATCAGGTAAGGATAAAATTGTCGAGGCTAGTCCAATAAGTACACACAGCACAACTTCCGTATGTGTAGCGCGCATTCATTAGAAGCGTCTCATCGAGGCTGTACTTACGAGTACACACAACGTAACCACTCAAGGTAAAATCAGGCCCCCCCCCCACACACACACACTAAATTATTCATAGTACAGTCGAACTTCAATGACTCGAACACCGATGGCTGATTCGAACCCGTTCTAGAGACCTTAGGGAATTTCTCTAAATAAGAAATAGTGAGGGAAAGTTTAGGATTGGCGATTCTAATGAGTACACACAACATAATTTATATTATAGAACACAGAAAAGACATCCAGATATTAACTCATGTTTGCCCTTGGTAGTAGCGCTCAGTGGCTCGAACTACCCTCGTCTCGAACAAGTGATTAAGGTCCCAAAAGGGTTCGAGCCATCGAAGTTCGACTGCACATGGATATCAGGAGGTTTTGGAACATTTCTCAAGGTAATCAAGAGCGAGTTGGAATTTTCCATGTGAGATGAGTCGTCCATGTTCGAGCTATTAAAGTTTCATTCTTATGCACTTACAAGTAAAATTCAACACCTGATTGGTCAACGCCATAAATTTCCGACAGTATATTTGGCGATATACTGTAGGCGAGTGATCTATTATTGTATTCATACGCGGACAGCAACGCTTGTTGTCAATGTAAACAAAATGCCGGAGCTCGATTTGGAGAAGTATTGATAGATAGCTATTGCTTGGTGACATTGACGTCGAACTTACGCTCGGTGATTTTACAATGTATCTGTATCTTTCAGCCTCACAATGAAAGCCACAACCCTCGCCGTAGTATGCGTCTTTATGACCCTCGCCCTCGCCCTCTCAGCCTCTGGAATGGGCTACGGTGGCAGCTACTCTTATGTCCCTTATTACGGCGGTAATAGCAGCAGTGGCCTGGGATCAGGTTTTAGTAAGTAACTATGTTTCTTCAACTTAACATAAAGCCTTAACCTAAGTTATATCCAACCTTCAGAATGACAAATCTAAACGTTCTGCCTTGGAAAATATCGTTTTACGTTTTACTTGTACTTGATAAAACACCTTTGATTCGAATGTGTCAGGCTTTTTACATGAGAGCGGCAGAAGTCCTTTTTTCTACCCTGATGGATTCCCCGTGGAGCCCCCACCCCAACCCCCGCTACCTTCACCTTTTCTACCTTTCGTATGCAATAATGCTACAAAAACTGGTTTCCGAACATTGTAGAATATGAATAAAATATGTTTAAACCAACTTGTGGGCGGTCCGTGCAATGAATAATCTTGTAAATCCCATTGTACATGTGGGCCCGTCAAGCGATTTTGGTACTTATCGCCAATGCGAGCAGCGAAAGTTCAGGCGAGCCTGCGCATCCGCGCAGTCTCGCCAGAACCTTCGCTGCTCGCTCATACAAGCAGTGAATCAAGAGGAACCTTCAGACAGAAAGCCATATCCCTGGCCCCTCTGAATGGCTGGGCATGCGCAGTTAAAATTTGTCATGACGGAATGCTCGAAGACACAAATTCGCTTGGCGGGGCTCATGTATAAATAGAGAAGTTTGGTTTACAACCCCCACTTTTCCATGATACAGCGAGTTTTATAAGGGTGTTCATTCCGCGGCCGTACAAACGTGACGGTCAACATGGAGGATTTTGACCCACTTAACCCTATCTTTATTTTTTTTACCGGCCCCGATAGCTCAGTTGGTAGAGTGTCCGCTCCGGGGAAAGGGAGGACACGGGTTCGATCCCGGGCCGCGACATATAAAAGTCGTTAATAATGGTACTAGCTGCTTCTCGCTTGGCACTGATTTACGGGGTAGAGCTAGGACTTGTCGACCCAGTGTCAGGATAATTTGACTGGGTGTGGTATCATGTAATGTGTCTGGGACATGATACTTCAGTGAGGCAGCACTATAAAAGTGAGCATTGAGCTCCCTGTCGCAACCAGACACCGTCGTGATATGACTGAAAAATTGTTGAAAGCGACGTTAAACCCGAATTCACACACACACACACACACACACACACGCACGCACGCACGCACGCACGCACGCACACACACTATCTTTTAAACTGGGGTTTACAGGGATATACATTATTTTTCTTATTTCTACTCGAAAGACATAGATTGTGGGTACTCGTTAGAACCGCCTCGCCGAGGCGGTTCTAACGAGTATCCACAATTTGTATTTTGTGCAGAAATATACTCGGTCAGAAAAGTTTCTATACATAAAATTGCTTCCGTTACCATAGATACTACAAATGGAAAATACACAAAATTTGTTTTGTTTTGGTTAGAGGACTCATTTTATTTTTCAGGCAAAAGCTTAAATTGTTTTTGTTTATGTCAACTCACCAGCCTTGGCTATTGTTTTAAACACCCAAGGAGTCACTGTGACAATTTCGCAGAATAAAACATTGTAAAAGCCAAGATTTAACACCGTAAAAATACACTTAGCACAAGGTTTCTAAAATTTGATACATGTAACCTTTATTCGATACCCTGTGTGTCTATTCACAAAAGATTTAGAACTTTAATTCCATTTGCTAAGAGAAACAGGCGATCACGAATAGGCATCCGATTCTTTGAATGTGTGTACAAAATGCTGCTTTCTATTGAAATTCGTTTTATACATTATTTTCAATCATGGTTAACAGCAATGCGCTTTTTAAAGAAATTGCAAAAAAAATGAATGATAGGTATAGAAATTTACAACAGTTTGAAAGTTGCTATTTTTTAATTGAAAGGGGGATAAATTGAGAATGTCACAAATTAAAGCCTCGATTGATGTGAAAGATCATGAGATATTGTAAAGCTGAGTTTTGATGTTCAATGGACATGATCTTTCATCTCAGATGCAAAATGATCATCTGCGCATGCGCAGTGCCAAATTCTATGCAAAACCTGTCAACGCACATATTGCAAGACGACTCTTGAGCAGAAAAGTATGTTTTTGTTTGATTTGAGGTTTAACGTCCCCGTCAACACTGTAAAGGTCATTTTGGAGACGTTGCTTCCAATTTTGTGGGACTTTTACCCGACATTGAGATGAAATGACATCTCAAGCCCTGTCGCCCAATGAAACCAATAGGGTTTATTAGCATGGACGGTCCGCCTCGCACCGCGGTTCCTGGACAGGCTTAGATCCTCTAAGCGGTTTACCAGTACTAGTGTGCGGGCAGGATTCAGCTCTGCGTGGAAGCATCGTGCAGCCCATATATTTCTTCAAGCCCCTATGGGCGGGGGTGCAGAAAAGTATGGATAAATACAAATTGTAACCTATATGAAAAGCAATACTTCTGTCTAATAGCACCGAATGAAATGATTTTGGAGATAATGAAAAATATCTGAGGGCAATACAAACGGGAAAACATTGGTATAACTTTTGCACTAATTCCAGTCTAAACTTGAAAGAGGCATATTATACCAAAAAATACGGCAGAAAATGTACTGGTTTTCGATGAATTTTATGAAACTCGTTCGACGAAATAATGGCAAACTTGGCACTGTCTCATACAATAACATTTCGAGTAAATCGTTTCAAAATTCAATAAGTAATTATTCTTTATAATTTATACGTGATTTTATATTCTACTTTCAGCTATGCTGTTCCTGTTCCTGTTGTTCTTCGTTTTTATTTTCCAAAACAACAACATTTTCAACCGAAACACCACATCAGATTCAAACGGTCGACTTATTAATTTTGGTAAGTGTGGTTCAATTACTTGAGCCCCGCCAAGCGAATTTGTGTCTTCGAGCATTCCGTCATGACAAATTTTAACTGCGCATGCCCAGCCATTCAGAGGGGCCAGGGATATGGCTTTCTGTCTGAAGGTTCCTCTTGATTCACTGCTTGTATGAGCGAGCAGCGAAGGTTCTGGCGAGACTGCGCGGATGCGCAGGCTCGCCTGAACCTTCACTGCTCGCATAGGCGATAAGTACCAAAATCGCTTGACGGGGCCCACTTATTGTAAAATCATTGTGAAACCAATAGGGCTTATTGGTCAGTCCGTCTCACACCACTTTGCCTGGGCAGGCTCATTCCTTCTAAGCGGTTTAGTACTCATGTCTGGTCAGTTTCTGCTCTGCGTGGAAGCATCATGCAGCCCAATCTATTTCTCCAAGCCCCGAGGGGCGGGGGCCCGAAAAATATGATTAATGGATTATAATATGTCATTATTCATATCATACCCAATATCAGACTTCCACCTATATCAGCCCTGGGGTGTACATAGACATATTGGGCTGATATGTGGTATCATATGAAAAGTGCCACTTGGTAATCTCTATATAGCAGCCTTTTAGGGTCATTTAGAGACATCTCTCATATTTGCCGCCATTTTACATGGAAAACAACTTGTGTGACTTCCTGTTTGTTTATGAAATAGATGACCTCTAGCAGTGCGTTGTTAGGTGATAAATCACAGCTTGTCGGTCAGTTGAAAGTAGACAAATTACTCGCTCGTGATTTGTCTACTTTCAACTGACCGACAAGCTGTGATTGATTCCTCAACAAATCATACACAAGAGCTCATCTATTTAGATTCTAACACACTTAAAATCGGCAATAATGATGTTGTTTCCATCAAATTCTCCTAACCTTTCGTAACGATTTCGATCCGATAAATAGACGATCGAGCATCGGAAGTATGAACGACAGTGGGTCGCTAGCAAAATTTACATGAACCCCTTCGGGGTTCATTTACTTTGCACGCGACCCACTGCATTCTGCTTCCATGAACAGCAGAAAAAATAAAATTTCTTATTTGAATTTATTAAACAAATTGAGGTAAAGGGATGAAATGCGAGGCTGTGTCCCCTTTCCTCGACGTGTTTAAGTTTAACCCTTTACCACTCAGATACGTGTTTTTACGTGTCTGCACCCCCACCCCCACATTTTAAGCCCCAGGAGCACCTGAAATCTGCATTTCTACCCCTGAATAGTTATGTTTGCTTAAGGATTTGTTGGGCAAAAAAGTGACCTGTTTTTTCGCGCGCCTCCCCACTAAAAATATTTTGGGGGGAATTGAAGGGGGGGCATTGCCCCCCCCCCCCCCCCTCCCTCACATCCCGAAAAAATTTGGGTGTATGACCCGAGCGGCCACTAAAATTTATATCCGAGGGTGTCTGGGGTCAAAAATGCCTGAAAATTGATGCTGATAAAACATGCTGCAAACAGTGAAAATGGCCAGTGCCAAACACCTTAATTGTTGCCTTGACAGCTGTGTGAAGATTAAAATGTGGTCAAAAATTCATGAGAAAACACACTTTTTGCCAACTTTGAGATGCCCCCTCTTTACCATGACAACAATGATCAAGTCATGAAAGGTTGCATTTAAAAAGCTACTGCCCAATGAACATTCATACCGAGTTTGGTGTAAAACAGACCGTCGATTATGAAACAATGGCTAGTTGAAGTTGCTGTCAGGTGCAACACTGTGAAAATCAGCAAAATTCACAAAATCCCTGAGTGGTAAAGGGTTAAGTGTTACATTGGCAGTCAGTAAAAATT
>CAUZLF010000221.1:0-84283 GCA_963580285.1 Lucinisca nassula | reverse complement strand
TCCAAAGATAAAGAAGAAATGAGCTCCTAAAAACTTTTACACAAAAACTTTAACATTAAAATTCTAAGTCTGTGACCTTGACCTTAAGGTCACGGTCATGGGTGCTGATAATCAAGATAAAAACTTTTGCCCAGTATCTATCACAATACCAAATATGACCTTAATCCATGTTCACATAAAGAAGTTATGAGCAACTAAAAAACTTAAACGCAAAAACTTGAAATTAAATTTTGTGGACACCAGTGGTAGTAGAATAGCTTACCGCAACTTCGTTCTGGTGAGCTAAAAATTGTGTACATGTATAGCTCTGTAAACCTCATTTTTCTCTTTATAAAGCAGGAATTACGACTGTGTTAAGTGACAATCTCCTGACACTATAGTACTCTTTCCAGCAATATGTTATGTTTGTTTGCTTACAGTTGCACGATCAACACCATTTCAGTCATATCGAGCTGGTCAGTTCGCCTAACCATATTTTCCTGAGCTAGCATGTACACAGGAGGATAACCAGTTCTGTGCACATTCTTTAGCTAGAAACTGACAACTGTCCTGTTTGAATCAGTTGAAGGGAGAGAATGACCATAAAAAGATTTAGTATACAAATTTATTTTAGTTGGACTGCGATGAAAGCTTCAAGCTTATTTGAATCGCTTTTGAACACTCATTGCGGATGTTATCACGCGTGCGAGAGAGAGGCAGTGATTTTTACAACACTGCTACTCATTTACACCTGGGTGGAGTGGGGCAGTGGCATCATAATCGAACCCCCTAACCACTGTGCTTAAAAAAAAAAGGGTTCATGATCAATCCCCACCTAAGAATGTTGCTGACCTGGCAGCCTGGCACGTATCAAACCCGCAACCTCCTGATCACCAGTTAGATGTCTATCCCACTGAGCTACAATGGTCAGCCCCAGCATTTCAGAACTTCATAACTTACCTTATTGAAATCTACATGCAGTCTATTCCTCCCTCTCTTTCTGGAGCCTTTAAACGGTTCCCTACCATACAGCATCTGCTTACTCTGCCAGGAACCAACTGAGTGGAGACCAAAACTGCTGCAGTACCAGCTACAGTAAGGTACAGGTTTTATGACTAGCACCTTTCGGGACAGAATACCACACCAGCGTAACTTGCCCGTACTCCAGTAGAATCGAAACAACATATTCAGCTGTTGTGCAAGACTGGAAACTGTTCTGTAAAATACCATAAATATTGTTCTGTAAAATACCATATTTGTCAAAATTAGTACACGTGATTTAATAAGTTCAAGCCCAGAAGTATACAGATAATCCTCTTCAAACTGACATTGCATAAAACATTATTCATTTATTGCCCTTGTGTGAGGGGAATTTGACGATTTGTTCACCCGAGCAGGTAATATTGCCAGAGGGCAATATTACATGTCGATCGAGAGTAAAAAAATCGTCATATTCCCCTCGCACAAGGGCAACAATTTATTATACCAAATTCTGACTTCTAGAGATTCTTTCACTGAATGCAAATACTTTTGAGCAATGATGTCAGCAGGGAATATTGTAGAGGAATATGATAATTCATTGCATGTATTTCGTACAGGCAAGCTAAAAATGACTTATTTATCATATGACGTCGCGTCTGAGAGTGTAATAACGCCATGTAATATTTTCGATAATCCACTAGTGGATTAAATGAATCCGGGACGTTTCGGTCCTGAGTCGTTTCGGCCGGGTCGTTTTGGCCTGAGTCGTTTCGGCCGGGTCGTTTTGGCCTGGGTCGTTTCTGCCTATTTCGGTGGGTCGTTTCGGCCTGGGTCGTTTCGGTCCTATTTTATTAGATAGCATTTTGTTCTGTATGAAACATATTGAATAGTAATTATTCTTTAAATTGGGAAGATTATTTCAACGACCTGTCACGTTAGCCATGGTTATGATAGCCCAAATAAAGTGTTTTAAAAGTTCTATCCATAGCCATGTTTCCAGTTAGCACCAACGAGGAGATGTGACTAGGACTTCATAATTGTCTGAGAATAATCAGTATTTACAGTAAAATTCCACTATTAAGATTTCTGCTATTATTCTAGACTTCTAAAAAGTAGTCTTATTAGCCGGGTGGTCTCTTATAATGGAATTGGTGAAAAAATATTGCTGGCAAGACTGATTTAAATATTTTTTATGTGCACTGTGCCTATTTTATTGCTGTCTTTACCTTTACTTTTCTTTTCCTCATTATATGTAATTATAGGCAATATTACACCAATAAAAATCACATTAATGATAACAATTGTTCCACAATAATCTTCTTTCTGAAGAACACAGAGCTACACATTACCAAAATTATTAAAACTATTAATTCACCTAGCATAAAAAAATCTTGTCAAAACAACACACTGATTAGTACAGGTAAACTGCTGTTTTTCACACCTTTAGGGAAATGTGTGAACATTACCAAGATCTGTTGTAATGATGAGGAATCCAGCAAAAAATTATATTGACTAATGGTCTGAGAGATACAATTAACTTGACTTGGCTAAAAAGTGGTCTCAATAAAGAACAGTAATGGTAGATTCGGTCTGTTGAAAGCGGTCTTAATACATACTGAATAGCAGGGTGGTCTTAATTAATTATATAAGAAATAATTTGGGTATGGCGAAAACCGGTCTTAATAGCGGAGTGGTCCTAATATAGGAGTGGTCTTTAACCGGAATTCTACTGTACTAGTATCAATGACAGGCACATTTTGAGAACAGCATGCGAAATATTTGCTAAATGTAGCCTAATTATTTTATATGATCAGCCTGCATTTGTCGTTGTGATACCTTTAAAGACTTAATAACCTATAAATCTGTTCATTGTGATCAGAGTCTACACAGTTTGAAAAAGTCCCCTGTTTTCTGAGCTTTTAAAAACTGAACGATGTTATTATTTTATATAATCAACCTGGATCTGTCGTTGTGACACCTTCAAAGACTTAATAACCTATTAATCTGTTTATTGTGATCAGAGTCTACACAGTTTGAAAAGCCCTCTGTTTTCTGAGCTTTTAAAAACTGAACGAGCGAAGATAGCAAACACATAGGCTGATCTCCGAATCTACGCAGTTCGAAAAAGCACTCTGTTTTCTGACCTATTAAAGGCTTAAAACGAGCGACGATAGCAAAAGCACAGGCTGATCTTCGACAAACAAAATATATTTATATGTAAATAAAGTGACAGAAAAATCAGACTGAAACGACCCACCAATTGGGCCGAAACGACCCACACCCGAAATTGGGCCGAAACGACCCAGGCCGAAACGACCTGGCCGAAACGACTCAGGACCGAAACGACCCAGGGACTGAAACAACTCCGGACCGAAACATCCCGCAACGGATTAAATATGCAAAATAGCTAGATACGTCCCGTAACGTTACATGAACAGCGTCCTTTACGACGTCGCGTTTACTAATGGCGGAATATTGCTATTTTTGTAAACAATCGTGAATGAAATGCGTTTTAAATGTCATATGATTGATAGAATCTTGTATTCGTGCTCATGTATTATTGAATGTATTAAACTCGTTGAGGAAAAGGGATAAAATGCTCGGCAAAACCTCGCATTTTA
Organism: Lucinisca nassula; assembly: GCA_963580285.1. Lineage (NCBI taxonomy): Eukaryota > Metazoa > Mollusca > Bivalvia > Lucinida > Lucinidae > Lucinisca > Lucinisca nassula. The sequence goes on along the minus strand of CAUZLF010000221.1, from coordinate 80,702 downwards.
TCCCTTTTCCTCAACTCGTTTAATAAATCCAATAATACATGAGCACTCATGTAAGATCTTCTTTTTTACCTTTTTTCTCATTTGAAAGCCTAATTTGTCAAATATAAGTAGAAAGAAAGAGAGTATGTGGCGGTTTGAAAGCAAGCATCTCGACTGTTAGTGGGCCATCTCGACTGTATATTACTTTCGGTTTAGTGCGTGCGTGATCGTTTAGTTCACTGGGGAGAGTATAAAAGCCGGTAGCAATGGTCGGTAGGACTGAGTAAAAGTCGGGAATGAACAAGACCCTAAATGTGTACCACAAGGGTCTATACTTTGCCCTTTGTTATTCAATGTTTTTATAAATGATTTTTCTAGCTCGGCTGTTTTCGAAGAAAACGACGAGGTATTGTCATAGCTCTGCGTCGTCGTGCCAAAACTTGGACATTTTGTAATATATTGGACATCTGTCATTACTGAACATATTTACTTGAAACTCGGACTAGTTGTTCATTATGAAAAGGTGAACTCATACCAATAGGTGAGGTAACCCTCAAAATATTTTTGGTACAGTTATGCCCCTTTTTCGACTTAGAATTTTTTTGTTAAAAAAATGTTTCACTTCCATTTCTCAAGAACTGATGGATGAATTCTGATCATTTTTGGTATTTAGCATAATTCGGAGGGTCACCTTTGCAGAAAGAAATTCGGTGACCTTGACCGAATTTTCAAGGTCACCATGGAACTCTATCTTACTTATTCTGCCTTTCTGACACACAACTGTGGAGAAGTATTTTAACCCACATAATTATGGCAATTCCTGTTTAATGTTTTTAAGTAGTTCTGTTGCTTACAGTCAAACATGCCCTATATATATATTTCTAAAAGAAACTGCAGCCGAGCGTTGGCACCCGCATGCGGTGCTCTTGATTTACTTTGTAGTCCAGTCTGTTTTATAATTAATTATGCAAATATATTTTTGGTATCATGTTACTCTGATAAAACTGTTTTGTTGAAATTAGAATTTCTGTACTTTCTATATATACTTGATATTATCTATCGTTTTTTTGTTTTTTTTTTTAATTCACAAAGTAGAAGTAAAACAAAGATCAGGAATCGATACAATTAACTTACTCCACCCACCAAAGACACCAAAGGGAAAGAAACACAAACATTAAGAGACCAGACCATAATGGATACCTAAACAAAGGATGGCCATAAGGACAGTTACTTTCCCACAAAATGGCCAAATGGCCATCCAAATAAAAAAAACACACAAGTGATACACACAGTAAGTTGTAACTAACAACAACATAAATAAACCGCCACAGAAGAACCGCCTTGGAACAGTCAGTGGAAAGAATTCCAACGGGGGGGGGGGGTGGGGGGGGGGGCTTAAATCGATTTTACATGGCCATAATCCTCGCCCTTACTTCTGTCACGTATACACTAATTTTGTTTAGTCTGCATGAAGGCTTCCTAACTCATCAGTGTAACATCTCCGAGAACATACAAATAAAAAAAAACTACAGAGATGAAACAAGTTTGAGGACTCGACAGCTTACAACAACAAAATTGCTGGAGCAAAAGAAAACCAACAGTTAGACTCCGAGGGGCCCGACCTAAGACGGACTAACTGCATGATGAACAGTGAAGATCCTGATCAGATGACATATTGTTACTCTTTTTAAAATGTTCACTTGAAATTAGAATTTCTCTACTTTCAATATACTTAATACAAGCTATCTGTTAATTCACAAATTGCATGATGAGCAGTGAAGGTCCTGATCAGGTGGCTTATCTGGATCTAAACTGTTGTTATGCTCAGAAAGTTTTCACCATAGAATTATATGAAACATCATTAAAATAACATTTCCATATGACATAGAGCATTCTTACATGTTTCCATAATGGTATTTTTCCTGATGAAACTTTGTGATATTTTTCTTATTAATACTCCAAACATAGGTTGTGGTGCTTGTTAGAACCGCCTAAATGAGGTGGTTTAAACGACTACTCACAACCTATGTTTTGGAGCAGAAATTAGAAAAATAATGTATACACCTCTAAACCCCAGTTTTCTCTATATAAAGTGGGGTTAAGAGGGGTGTTCATTACACGGAGTTGTAAATATGATGATTTTTGGCATCTTGTTACTCTTTTAAAAATATTTTATTGAAATTAGAATTTCTCTACTTTCTGTATGCTTGATATAATTTATATATTAACCCATTTTGTACCGGAAACCCCAGAACGGGTAGCCTTGCAAACAGTGCAGGCCCAGATCAGACGCCACAGTATGCGGCGTCTGATCAGGGCCCACACGGTTTGCAAAAAGTTCAGCAATCTTCCAAGTAGATTTTGAAGAAAACACAACCTGACACCCCTAACGCCCATAGGGGCTATAAGAAATATATTGGCTGCATGATGCTTCCACGCAGAGCTGAATCCGGCCCACACACTAGTACTGGTAAACCGCTTAGAGGATCTAAGCCTGTCCAGGAACCGCGGTGCGAGGTGGACCATCCATGCTAATAAACCCTATTGGTTTCATTGGGCGACAGGGTTTGAGATGTCTTTTCATCTCAGTGTCGGGTAAAAGTCCCACAAAATTGGAAGCAACGTCTCCAAAGTGACCTTTACAGTGTTGACGGGGACGTTAAACCTCAAATCAATCAAACAAACAAAAACAAGTCATCAGGTGAGCATGTCCACACAATGAAAACCGCCACACCCCCTAAAAACACCTTATGACTTGCTTTTGTTTGTTTGATTTGAGGTTTAATGTCCCCGTCAACACGGTAAAGGTCATTTTGGAGACGTTGCTTCTAATTTTGTGGGACTTTTACCCGACTTTGAAATGAAATGACCTCTCAAGCCCTCTCGCCCAATGAAACCAATAGTGTTTATAAGCATGCACGGACCTACTCACACCGCATTGCCTGGACAGGCTTAGAACCTCTAAGCGCTTTACCAGTAATCGTGTGCGGGTCGGTTTCAGCTCTGCGTGGCAGCATCATGCAGCCCATCTATTTCTTCAAGCCCCGATGGGCGGGGGCCTAAATACACCTGATGACACCTTGTCACGTGGGTAAGTTATTGAAATGCCCAGAACTGAGATCTTTTTCCCCAGGTTAATTTTTCCTTGATTGTTACACAATAAATGAAATAAACTATAAAATAAATAAATAAATTATAAAAAATAAATAAAGATAATTTATTAAATAAGTAAATAAATAAATGCTTATGGGTCCTGTGTGAGAACTGCAAAGGAAAGTCACATTTTTTCACTTTTCAGCTTAACATAAGAAAATTAAAAATAAAAGGCCCTAATTAACCCGTTTGGTATCGGAAACCCCAAAATGGGTACATTGGAAACAGTGTAGGCCCAGATCAGACGCCACAGAATGTGGCGTCTGATCAGGGCCTACACTATTTGCAAAAAGTTCAGCTATTTTCTGAATAAATTTTGAAGATAACACAACCCCTACATTTCGAAATGCAAATGAAGAGGAAGATTCCATTTGGCACAAGAAGGGTTAACACCCAAAATAATTAGAAAAAAAAATGCTTCTGAAAGATCTAACAACACATTTAAAAAATGAAGACTTTCAATCATTTTCAGTTTCAACCTAATCATAGGCTTACAGCCATTGGTTGTATTATATAACTTTGCCCCACCTACAATATGATAAGCCCCACCTACAAATAACCATTAAACTGTCAATCACAACTATTTCAACATCAAGCCGTTTTCTTTACTTCTCAAAGAAAATCTTGTTTAGCATTTTTCATATATGAGTCCTGTGGAAATGTTGTTCTCTGAAAACAAACAAAAGAAAAAAATTGAATGCTATCTGCATGGTGCTGAAGTTTTTTTTTTTCCATATACAGCTCAGAATGTAATACTTGGAAGTCTGCTACACTGTTTGTTACATGAATATATTTCCTAACATTAGCTAATTATAGATGGACTGAACTTACATGTAAGGTGTCTATGTCGCAAAAAAAAGAATAGGTAAACAAATTAAATGAATAAGTCACTAGGACAAATTAATTTGGCCAAATTGTCCTACAAAAAATGAAATAAATAAATAACTGTTTGTTTTTATTTCCTAGTTAAGAAATTTCCATTAGAACTGAACATATTTCTTTAAAAGAGTAACAAGATGCCTAAATATATATTTCATTTACTGCCGGTGTCGGCAACATTCTTTTCGTTCGTGGAGATTGATCATGAATCAGTGACTCATGATTCGTCTTTTCTTCGGTCATTCTCTCCCTTCCGCTGATTCAAGAAGGGCAGTTGTCAGTTTCTGGTGAAAGAATGTGCACTGTACTGGTTAACCGCTTATGTATACGCCTGCCCAGGAAAAGTGTGGATAGGTACACTGGCCGGCTCAAAATGACCTAAAATAGTGTTGACTGGGCCGTTAAACTCCAATACATACAAACAATATTTCATTTATTTATATGGTGAAAATTTTGCTTATGGCATGTTTTCCTTTCCTTTATTTATTTTTTCCACTTATCCCACTGAACAAGACAATCCCTATATTTGCAAACAATGTAGCTCCAGATAAACCATCTGATCAGTATCTTCACTGTTCATCATGCAGTTTGTGAATTTAACAGATAGATTATATAAGTATATCGAAAGTACTTACTGTAGGGAAATTCTAATTTCAAGTGAACATTTTTAAAATATGCCATCTGTTATATAATATGCCATCTGATCAGGATCTTCACTGTTCATCATGCAGTTTGTGTATATAAAAAAAAACAGATAGATAATAGCAAGTATATATAGAAAGTACAGAAATTCTAATTTCAACAAAACATTTTTATCACAGCAACATGATGCCAAAAATATATTTCATAAAAGTCTATGGTGAAAAATTTCCTGAGCATAATAATAAGTTTTTCTTTTTATTTATTTTAATTTTAATATTTCTTTTTTCCCTTTCTTTCTGTATATATGCCCATGAGGTGATATACCATACCAGACGGTGCCGTTTTCAATAAACAGTAATTATTTCCAATTATCATAGCCATTTTATGGCTGATTAAATCACTGGTCCTCCTGTATTTGGTCCTCAAATTATACCCCTGGTCCTCTAGATGAGTTGGTCCTCAGTCCTCTGGTCCTCCAGTAAAAGCCCTCAAATTATACCTTCCCCTGTTTTGGCCCCTGCAGACAATGCCGCTAACAACGTCGTCGTTGTGTGACGGCTCCACTATGTTAACACGCTTAAGCAGAAGCTTGGTTGTACTAATGCCTATGAACTTCAACCTTTAGCCGAAGAGAGAGCTATAGTAGATGAACATATTTGTCATTCAGCCACCAAGTTTGTTGTGTGTATTACAGAAGTCCAAGACAAGCATCCTGCGCTATACTGGTTACCAAAACTTCATAAAAGACCTTCCAAAGCACGGTTTATTGCAAATGCTAGCTCTACCACTACCACTGAACTTTTTAAATTATTAACTTCCTGTCTTAATTCAATATTGGACTTAAATCTCTTCTGCAACAAGGTCTATCGGAACCCGAATTTTACGGTGACTTAGTATATAAATTCAGAAAAATATATAACCACAATGACTTCAGCACCAAATTTCGTAAAATCATTCTTTGATATAAAAAGATTGGGTACAACATGGATGTTATACGACAGACTGCATGCATTGTAGTTAACCCAATCACGGTTGGCAACTTTGCTTCCCTCTTTAATTGCACGCCGGTGGGTCAGGCCTCAGATTCTATGACGGTTCCAACGTAAAGGCTTATTGAGAATTAGAGAAATCTAATTCAAGGTAATGTTGGTTGGTGCCTGATGCTCTGTCTCTGGTCGGGCCTATCGGAGTCTAACTGTTGGTTTTCTTTTGCTCCAGCATTTTAGTGGTTTCTTGCTGTCGAGTCCTCACCGTTGTCTCACCTCTGTGGTTCTTTGATTATTTGTGTTCACGGAGATGTTGCACTGATGAGTTAGGAGGCCTTCATGCGGACTGAACAAATTATTTGTCTAAATCGCGACGGAAGTAAGGGCGAGGGTTGTGGCCACGTAAAATCGATTTAAGCCCCCCAGTGGAAATCTTTCCACTGACCGTTCCAAGGCGGTTCTTCTGTGGCGATTTATTTATGTTGTTGTTTGTTACTTACTGTGTGTATCACTTGTGTCTTTTTTATTTTAGATGGCCATTTGGCCATTTTGTGGGAAAGTAACGGTCCTTATGGCCTTCCTTTGTTTAGGTTTCCATTATGGTCTGGTCGCCTAATGTTTGTGTTTCTTTCCCTTTGGTGTCTTTGGTGGATGGGGTAAGTTAATTGTATCTATTCCTGATCTTTGTTTTACTTCTACTTTCTACAGATATATCAATAGTCAGAAGAAAGACAGACAAGGTATCCCACCCCTGAATAAAAGAGGAGGGAACGGGGTTGCCGAATCAGACTCTGAAAGGGCAAAGGAACTAGTTGGTCAATTCAATAAAATATTTAATAAAACTGAGTTCACGGAGGTTCCATTGACGAGAAGATCGGCCCCATTCATGGATAATATAGTTGTGTCATCGGCAGGAGTGATCAAACTGCTTAAAGGCTTAAACCCAACTAAAGCTTTAGGACCTGATGAGCTACATCCTAGAGTCCTGAAGGAACTAGCAATATAGTTAGGTCCAGTTTTTGCTCACCTGTTTCAACAGTCTCTTGATACGGGTGAAATCCCCCAAAGAATGGCTCCTAGCGAACATTTGCCCACTCTTCAAAAAAGGAGGTATTGTTCTTGCCCGTAATTGTCCCTGACTTGTGTTCTGTGTTAATTGCTTGAACAGATAGTCTGCTCAAACATCATGGCCCACTTGGATGAACATAACTTCTTTCAGACAGACAACATGCATTTAGAAAAAGGCATAGTTGTGAAACTCAGTCGAGCACAGTTATTAATGACTGGGCAAAAATCTTGGACAAAGGGGGACAGGTAGACACATTTATTCTGGACTTCGAGAAAGCTTTTGACACCCCACCACATGAACTACTTAAATCTAAGTTATTTGATTATGGAATTGGGGGAAATACTCCCAAATGGATAGATTCTTTTCTTTGCTACAGAAAACATCGTGTTGTTGTTGATGGTGAATCTTCAGAGTGGGCACCAGTTTTGTCTGGAGTCTCACAAGGGACTGTTCTTGGTCCACTGTTATTCTCTCTATGCATCGATGATATTTCCACTGACATTGACTCGGAAATAAGACTGTTTGCAGACGACTGCGTTTGCTACCGGGAAACTAGAAATACAGAGGACTCGCTGAAACTTCAGAATGATATAGATAGATTAGGATGTTGGGCACGAAAATGGGGCATGGGATTTCAGCCCGTTAATTGCAATATTATGCAGATAACTAGGAAGAGAACAAATAAATTTGAGGCTTCTTACACCTTAGAGGGAACTGTCTTCGAAAACGTGGATTCCATTTAATACCATGGGGTGACACCCACACATGATTTGAAATTGAATACACATATTAGCAACATGTGTACAAAGGCAAATAGGACGTTTGGTTTCCTGGAGCGAAATCTTCATCAGTGTCTCCAGGATGTAAAAGAGGCAGCATATAAAGGATTTGTTCGCCCAACCTTGGAATGTGGTAGTTGTTTCTGGGACCCCTGTGGAGTGGTTGTTCTGTCACGGCTTATTTTTGTTATGGTTTGTCTTTGGGTGTTTGTGTCGCTTATGTTATTTTATTTTGGATAGCCTATTGGCCTTTTTGTGGGAAAGTAACTGTCTTTTGGCTTTCAGCTATTGAAGTTTCCATGAGGGTCTGTTGTTTCATGTTTGTGTTTCTTTCCCTTTGGTGCCTCTGATGGGAGCTGTGGGTGAATTGTATCGATTCCTGATCATTTCCTCCACTTCTACTTAATGAAGAAATTGAAAAAGTTCAGAATAGAGCTGCCAGATTTGTAACAAACAATTACTGCTTTGAAACTGGGAGCATGACTGGAATACTAGGAAAATTAAAATGGGAGTCTCTCAAGAAAAGGAGAAAAGACAGTAGGCTCATACTTTTTTACAAAGGTTTAAAGGGTGCTGCCAGCATCCGAACAGATGACCTTGTTCCCCCAGCTAGGCACTGTAGAAACCATCATTCATTGGCGTTTCAGACCCTTGCTGCAAGAACTGACATTTATAAAGAACCATTCTTCCCCAGAACCATTAGAGATTGAAATGCCCTTCCCGATTCGATTATTTCAACGGCTGAAGGTGCTGAGAATTGTGCAGCTAAGTTTACCTCTTTGGTGAGAGCTAGGGACTTACTTCCCATCACAGGTCCTGGTGTATGAATGTCATTTGACGTGTCACCAGTAACAATTCTGATTCTGGTTCTGAGGGGTGAAGTACTTATCTTTATTAATAGACAGTGAACTTGATTCGCCTACACCATTACCTAAGCTCTGCTCGTTTTTCACCCATATATACAACATAGCTTTATATTGTAATATCCTCGTTTGCTGTAGTTGGACGGCCTACTGACGAAGTCCATGTCAGGCTTTGGCAACTGAGCTACCAAATATTTGTGAAAGAGATGCGAGCTCACATTACGTTTACACGCCTGTGCAATATAATTGCGATTTTATGGCTGTGAAAATGACAATTCGTAGATAGATAAAGGTGATATTTTTCTCATTTGCTGCTAAATGTGCCCATTGTTTATTTTTTAAAGAACAGAAGTAAGAAAAATAATGTGTACATGAAAACCCACTTTCCGCGGTAAAAAAGGGGTTTAGGGGGTCTTCATTGCATAGACTTTTTAACATGGTGACTTATTTATTTCCACCCCGCCCTTTTGTTCGTCTACCCAAGCACCATTCCATCCATTCAGTTATCTATCTATCTATCTATCTATCTATCTATCTATCTATCTATCTATCTATCTATCTATCTATCTATCTATCTGTCTGTCTGTCTGTCTGTCTGTCACGTCCGTTCGTCAATCCACGCACCATCTGTTTACCCATCCATCCTGTTTTCCTTCCCATAGAAAAATATAACTGGGTGAAACGACTCACCTCCTAAGGGCGAATCGACCCACCCTAAATCAGGGCGAAACGACCCACTGGCGAAACGACCCAGATTCAGCAAGACCATTGTACGGTCATTGGTTGTACCTAAATTTCTGGCAATGATCAAGCAGCTCTAATTTTCATTTCCGGTCAACAAAGTGAAAGTAGAATGCACGATTGTAGTAGCTGTTCTGGTCAGATTTCCGCACCGTCAACTCAACAGACATTAGACGAACTTGACTTCACTCGTGGAATATGGACATCCGCCTTAAATGGCTGTAAAGATGAAGTTTTGAATTTCCTTGACGTTAGAAATGTCTGTCCAAATGCCATCGACAAATCGGGTTACACAGCTTTGGTTAGCGTTTTGACGGCGTTTATTTAAGAAATAGATCATCTCTAGGAGTGATTTATTAAGTGATGTATCACTGTTTGGAGGAGCATGATAGCTCAGTGGTTAGTGCACTTGCCTCTGATGCCAGAGGTCCCAGGTTTGATCCTCGGCAGCAGTGATTAAATTTCGGTGTCCGAACACGCTCCATTGGCATCGTTTGCAGGGACAAATGTCATGAAGTGCACCTTCCTTGGGATTGGGACATTAACTGGAGGCCCCCTGTGCAGGGAGAGTCATTCGGCATTATTGTCCTACGTCATATCTGGTCAATATCGGTTCTAATTCCGCTTAGCAACGACTTACTCGGTGAATGCTCGTCCATAGCGACCATATAAAGCAGAGAGTAATTGACCGTGAAAGCTCATTTTCATGTCTGTAATTTTGTGTCAACATGTCGCAGGGTCGACAAATCCAAAAATTTTCCACTTGCCCACCGGGCAAGTAAAATATTTTTGCACTTGCCCAGCTCAAAATCCTACTTGCCCAGGATTTTGGAACTCAAAAGTGGAATTGGATGCGGGGGGGGGGGGGGGGGGGGGGGGGGGGGTGACAATGATGACATTTATAAATATAATCCAAGGTTCCTGTCAAGTTTCAAGCACAACCACTTTCCATTAGGATCTAGTTATGTCATGTTTGTGTTTCTTTCTCTTTGTTGTCTCTGATGGGAGCTCAGGGTTAATTGCATTGATTCCTGATCATTGCATTCACTTCTATTTATTTCCCTGTGTGCGGAAATACGGTAGAAAATACTGTTGTTGTCACAGTCAAAAACGGTACTTTTACCGTTAATTGACATAATACCTTTACCGATTAGCAATTTAAGATACAGTTATATAAACTCAAAGTGCACCTGCCCGGCGCGATTTCGGACTTGTCCCGGGCGGCCGGGCAATGGATTTGTCAGCCCCTGATGTCGTACTAGTATCATGACCGTTTGCCCGATGAAGCAAAAGTCTGTTATGATCTTCAGGGATTTTCCTAGTGCAACTTTGGGGCCGCTAATCGGCCCCTATTTTTCCCAATTTAGAGACAGATATTCCCAAATGTTATAACACATTTCCCAATTTCTGATGTTGTGCTACATTTTGATAAAAATTTCATGAAAATTGAACCGAAATTGACAAAGTTGCAGCTGACTTAAATTCCCAAATATAAATATTAGTGAGCTGTTTTCCCAAACCCAGTGGCCCCTGGACCCCGATTCTGAAGGGTAGGAAAATCCCTGATCTTAAATTGGAGGCAATTTACATGAATGAATGTCCAAACAGGCTACAAGCTGGCGCATGTGTTAACAATCAGACACCCGATTTTGAATGGGGTCATTTGTATTCGCACCTTATTGATTCACCAGCAAAGCGAAATTAATTAATTGACCAAAAGGTTTCATAGTTTACCAATTTAGTTACCTTATTCGCCCTAATTACCGCACCATGCGCTTAGTTTTTTCAAAATTGTGTAAAAAAAATAGTGGTGAAAAATCGACCTATTAAGCGCACACAAATCGTAATGGTAAGGCGAAGTTCTTGAACTTCGGGCGAAAATGTCGCCCAAATTGCCCCCTCGCCTGATCCCTGTCAGGTATCTGTGGATTTTATTTGTACCAAAAGGTTTGGGAACCACATTTAAACGAGGAATTAAAGTGTGTATTAGAGCTGTCGAATGAATTGGACAGAAATGCAGTTGCTTTGCCTTCACTGTTGAGGAAATAACGGTACGTTTTTATAGATTTCCTGTGAAAGCTTCAATGGGAGGCTACTGTATGGTGTGCGCTTATGCAAATGTTTTCAAAAATAGCTTTGGTGTGCGCTTATAGGAGCATGTGCGGTAATCAGGGCGAATACGGTAATTTAAGAAAGAAGATGCCTTGTTCAGAATTCTGTAGAGAATCCCCGCCAGATATAAGTTTAAAAAACAACAACAAAAAAAAAATGATTTTTCTGACATTGTGAATTTAACAAAGACAATATACATGTTATTAATTTACTTATTTATTTATTTATTTATTTATAGATCTGCACTAAAATACTTTATCTTTTTTCACATGCCTATTCAAATATGTTGAAATTTTTATCAACTGAAAACTTGAAAAAAAAAAAGGTTTGGTTCTAACGAGTACCCACATTGTAGGTTTGGAGCAGAACATACACTTCTCTATGCCCCATTTATTTCCCTCTATAAAAGTGTGGGGTTTAAGGGGGTAAAATTTATAATGGCATGTTTTATGATGTAATAAAATATGTGGGGGGAATACAAAATTTCTTTACCTCTGTCCCAAAACATAGATTGTGGGTACTCGTTAGAACCACCTCAATTAGTACCCACAACCTATATCAGGCTTGCACGCACAAATGATTACTTTTGATTTGAGGTTTAACGTCCCCGTCAACACTGTAAAGGTCATTTTGGAGACGTTGCTTCCAATTTTGTGGGACTTTTACCCGACGTTGAGATGAAATGACATCTCAAGCCCTGTCGCCCAATGAAACTCATAGGGTTTATTAGCATGGACGGTCCACCTCGCACCGCGGTTCCTGGACAGGCATAGATCCTCTAAACGGTTTACCAGTACTAGTGTGCGGGCCAGAATCAGCTCTGCGTGGAAGCATCATGCAGCCCATATATTTCTTCAAGCCCCTATGGGCGGGGGCTTACAAATGATTACACCTACTGCAGTTGTTTAACTCCATTCAGTTTTTCGACGAAAATTTAAACACTAAATGTCAATTTGATGATTTTTTCGACGAAAATTCTACCAAAAACTGGTTCGATAAACAGTATCATTTGATGGAAAGATACATTAAACCAAGTGGTCTAATGGCCCCCGCCCATCAGGGCTTGAAGAAATAGATGGGTAGAATGATGCTTCCGCGCAGACCTGAAACCGACCTGCACACGAGTACTGGGAAACCGCTTAGAACTAAGCTTGCCCAGGCAAAGTGGTTGGAGTCGGACCGCCCATGTTTATAAACCCTGTTGGTTTCATTAGGCGACAGGGCTTGAGGTGTCACTTCATCAAAATGTCTGGTAAAAGTCCCACAAATTGGGAAGCAACGTCTCCAAAATGACCTTTACTGTGTTGAAGGGGATGTTAAACCTCAAATCAAACAAAACAAACCAAGTGGTCTTCAACCAAATGTCAATGTCACGAAAGTCTTTCAAGCAGAGCCGCACGAGTACTGGTAAGCTACTTAGTGGGTTTGTCTGCCACTGGACGACAGGGCTGGAGATGTCATTCATTTCAGTGACCAGATAAAAGCCCCACAAAATTGGAAGCAGCGCCTCGGAATGACGTGCTAATGACAGGGATGTTAAACCTCAACCAATTTTTTCACTTCGTCCTGCAAAAACTTTTAGCCTGCCAGACAACCATTATGTGAACTCATGTGAGTCTTAGTAAAGAAAAGTCCTAGTAAAGAAATTAATATTCTGACCAAAATTATGCATTCAGTCCTACAGATACTGATACAACCCTTCAAAAGATTTAGGGAAAATGATCTAAAACCCTTGTTGAAAACAAAAACCCATTCCTTTGCAAATAGTGTAGGCCCAGATCAGATGGCTTCACATAAAGACATTCTGATCAGGATCTAGGCATTCAGTTTGTTGTTGCTGTATATCCATAAATCATTTGATCGTTGCTTATAACCACAAGTAATATCTTGTGCACAGATATTCAGTTGGTGAGGCCGGCCTCAGTAGCTCAGTCTGATGTTTGTTTTTGTTTTGTTTGATTTGAGATTTAACGTCCCTGTCAACATTGTAAAGGTCATTTTGGAGATTTTGCTTCCAATTCTGTGGGACTTTTACCCGACATTGAGATGAAATGACATCTCAAGCCCTGTCGCCCATGGAAACCAATCGGATTTATAAGCATGGATGGACTGACTCGCACCGCATTGCCTTGGCAGGCTTAGCTCCCCGAAGCGTTTAACCAGTACTCATGTGCGGTCGGTTGCAGCTCTGGGTGGAAGCATCATGCAGCCCATATATTTCTTCAAGCCCCGACGAGCAGGGGTGACTCAGTCTGAAGCCCTGACTGGTGATCGGGATGCGGTTTCCATACCTATTAGTTTCTGGCTAATGTGCACTGTACTGGTGAACCACTTACATATAAGCCTATCCAGGAAGTGTGGATAGTTAAACTTATCAGATCAAATGACCTAAACTCCGTTCAGAAAATCTGAATCATCAATATTTTTGTTTCTCGCTTGAAATACTCATTTTAGCCCATTCATCACTATGAGAAAGTTTTAGACCTCACACTCCGCCGATTTCCCCAGCAAGTCATATGCCTCTGCGACAGCCAGGAAAGGCTGTGATTATTTGGCGCAAATTGCAAAATCTAAATTTTCTTTCACAGACTAAGACATTCTGACAGGTTCGACACACCCTTTTAAACCATATATAGAATTGGTCACTGCTCTTGTAAATTACAAGGGCGTCTATGTTTTATGTGCACGATCTATCCATGGAAAATCATTAGCTGTGACACCACATATGATATCGGTATAATTCTTTTGACCACTGTTGACAGCACATCTCGCTAGTGGCTCCCCGTTTCCACCGAGCCTCTATCTAGCCATTCGAGTATAAGGTGTGTCGCAATTGCACATCTATTTATAAAGTGCATCACATGGATTTGAATATTTATTACTTTACCTGACAATCATCGTCAAATGGACTTAGTCTGTGCTCACATTGCTTTGTTTTGCAATTTTCTCCAAATAATCACAGCCTTTCCCGACTGTCGCAGAGGCATACGACTTGCTGGAGAAATCGGCGGAGTGTCAGGCCTAAAACTTTCCCATAGTTATGTATGGGCTAAAACGAGTATTTAAAAAAGGAAGAAACGAAAAAATCGATGATTCAGATTTTATGAACGGAGTTTAAATAATGTTGACTTGGCTGTAAAAATCCAAAGCAAACAAAATAAAACAGTTTGTGAAATGAATAAATATTCAAGATCTATCGAGTAATGCATTGTTTACAGTTACATACGGGTGTAGCAAAATGATTTATTCAGGACCCCCCAAAAATATCAGGCAAAAAAGACAGATTATTTATATGACAAAAAGTGTGCAGAACACAGTACTGTGTGTTTGTCAGGTTCCAATTTTGTGCCGTCTTGGTTGACGCTTTTGCAGGCATTTACCCAATTTTCAAATCGTACCGGATCAGCTGGAAACAGGGGGTGCATACATTTACCGGAAAGCACCAAAATACCGGAAAGCAAACCAAAATACCGGAAAGCACATATAAATACCAAAAAGCACTTTGTATTTGGGTGTTTTCTTAGGAGGAACATGTTAAAAATTAAATTTAGGCCTGTGTATTAGATTTATATTCATAATTTTACCTAAAGAACTTAAATATTTATCCCAAATCCCCTAGGGTATTGTCAGAATGAAATCAGGTTTCAAGAATTACACGCTGCTATCTATATCTATCTTCATATACTACAACAACCGTTTGAGAGTGTTGTGTGCAGTGTAAAGAAACTGGGACCAGACCGTTCGGAATACATGGGTTAAATAATGTCGTCTTGACGTTAGTTCAACATAGGGTGTCTATTCGGAGATCACTACCAAGTGGCCATGTAAGGTTTACCAGGGTTGCCATTGCTAGAGCAGGGGTAGTGTCTCTGACTAAATACATTGTATAACACGTCTGTTCAACAATTCACATGAATATTTAGCTGTTTAGCGGGTAGTGGGGGCTATATAGCCCTTTCAAGATTTTCACATATATCGAGCCGATCGTTTGGGTGGCAAAATGGGAGAACCAGGAGAAAATCAGGCAGAACTTGTCTTTCACGTGTACATGTTTTTTGAGCGGGATGCGAACCACCGATTAAGCAAGTGGAACTCAGAGAAAAACCAAACAGAACTTGTCTCCTAGAGACTCTCTTGCCACAAGTGAACTGTGCGGGGGCGCGAACCACAGCAATGAGCGACCTATTGAGAAAGAGTCAGTGCTCCTAACCACTAGGCCACCGAGACCCGTTGAAAACAATGTAAAGGTACAATACAATGACAATGGCATGTTAAAGTGATGTTACATGCATTATAGAAGCAGTATTCATCTTTATTATATTGGAAATACAGAGAAAAAAATCAGTTTTATCCAGTGTTTTATTTTGTTGCAAATATAGTTCTTTGAATAAAGTATAAAAATCAGGAAGAATGAACAACATACTTACAAATTTACAAACATACAAGTAATTGTTTTCAGGTAGTATTATGTCGAGGATTGTACATCGCCCCGCCTATCGGGGCTCTAGAAACCGACCGCTTAGAAGAGCTGGGGCAGCCCAGGCAAAGTGGCGCGAATCAGACCGTCCATGCATATAAACTTGGAAGCAACGTCTCCACCCAGTAAGCATTCTACATAAATCTACAGCGGGCCGTTAGCGGCCCGTCAGGGTAGCTGACGTGCCGCTAACGGCCCGCTGTAGATTTATGTAGAATGCTAGCAGGGCAGAATGACATAAACACTGTTAACGGGGACATTAAACCTCGAATAGAACAAACAAACCATACAACAATGTACGGATTGATTAACTTAACATAACTGATGTTGACGGATGCACTTTTTCAGTGACATTTAATTGGTTCTGATTGATACACGGAAAATAAGGCCTTGGTATTATGGTGCTTTCCGGTAAAAGTTTTTAAAACAGAGAGATTCTACTTTTCAATAACAAATAAAATCATGTTCCAACAAAATTGTCAAAAAAAAAAAAAATATATATATATATATCGTCTGCTGAGTGCAATAAGTGCTTTTTGGTATTTTTATGTGCTTTCCGGTATTTTGGTTTGCTTTCCGGTATTTTGGTGCTTTCCGGTAAATGTATGCACCGGGAAACAGGTGAAATGTCACTTTCAGTGGATTCAGCATGTTGTTATTCGTACATCCAACCGAACAACAACTTTAAGGCATCTTTTCTTAAAACGTTTGCTTTGTGAAACCAACAAAACATGCGTGTTAACACAGTGCAATTTGTGCGCAACAAAGCGTACCAAGGTCAGTGGACTGCTTTTGTTGTCACCCTAATGGTTGGTTGCTATGCGCGATGAACATCCGAATGCCCTATGCAGGTTACTGTGTTGGCTTTCATCCTGCAAATCTGGTATGTATGTAATGTACACCTGTAAGTAATGGTCAGATATGACCAAGCGCCGTGTAAGTAGAAAGAAAGGGAGAAAGGTCAGTTGTAAAGTAGATCTAACCACGAGCCCATAGTGCGAGTGATATGTCTGCTTACAATCGATCAACAAACAGTGATTTGTCACTCAATAAACCACAGCATTACTGAGGTAATGGCCAAGTATGAATGACTCTGTATATGAAGATAGATAGATAGATAGCAATGAACATTAGAGTCTACCCTGTTTGCCATTCATCTAGCTATTTTTAGACACAATATTGAGTAGTATTTTGTACTTATTCAAATTTAGAACAAGTATGGTCGGGTGTCAAGTACATTAGTTTTATATATAGAACGTCACTGGTGGCCATTTTCATTTTTATTTATAGTTGGCCATGTGGCCATCGGATTGTCAATGTAAACAAAAAATGAAATTAATAGTATATAAATGTAAAAATAAATGTCAGAGTACCCGAACTCTCATACAGTGTATAAAATGGTGGGGGGTTCATGAATCATTACACAGATATGTTATTACTAGAAGCAAGCATTTTACCTTGTGCACCAATGACATCATATATTTTGACCCTCTTGAACCCCACTTTTATATAGTAAAACTGAGGTTTGCAGAGGTATACATTATTTTTGTTATTTCTGCTCTACAATATAGATTGTGGGTACTCATTAGAACCGCCTCGCAGGCGAGGCGGTTCTAACGAGTATCCACAATCTATGTTTTGAGGAAAAATTAGAAAAATATCACAATTTTTTATCTGAAAATTTCCATTTTTCAGTAGTAAAATTTACAATGTATTTGTATAGGCGTGTTTTCGTAATGAGCTTGACTGTGATGGATGACATCTGGATCTCTCGTGACTTTCGGGTTCATCCATTCCTCTTCGCAAGGAAACTTACTTTCAACATTTTCTGTCTGTTCTTTAGCACTACTGCTGTAGAAATGGGCATTCAGACATCTGTCATCTGCTGCTGCAGCGGGGAGCCAAGCCAAACAGCCAGACAAGATCAGGTGGTGTCACACCACTACACAGAGCCGCCTACTCAGGGCATAGAGATATTGTGAAATTGTTGCTAAATGGAGGAGCTGATTCCTTGATACAGGACTCGGATGGGAAAATTCCACTTCATAAGGTACAGAACTGTCCTTTTACACTACAACCTCGTAATAACACGGTTCATTACAACACGGCCTGGATATAACATGGTTTCAAGATGGATCCCCAAAATGGGTAGATTATATAGAAAAATGACCATAAAAGGTCATTTTTCAATATAATCTACACATTTTTGTTTGGATATAACATGGTTAAGTAAAACGGTTTCTGCTTTGGACCCCATTAATAGTGTTATAAAGAGGTTGTGGTGTATAATGATATTGTTGGGCATCATGTTGTAATGATACCTTGTTAAGTCCATCATAGGGTGTATAGATTAGTTTGTTTGATTTGAGGTTTAACGTCCCTGTCAACACTGTAAAGGTTATTTTTGAGACGTTGCTTCCAATTTTGTGGGACTTTTACCCAACATTGAGATGAAATGACATCTCAAGCCCTGTTGCCTAATGAAACCAAGGAATTATGTAGGTGACCAATCACCGTTGCTACATGCTAAATTTCTAAGCTCTGGTTCCTGTGGTTTCAGAGAAATAGATTTTTTTCCATTATGAGTCTATGGGAGCTAAGGGGCCCTGGGGCGTGGCCCATTTGGACCCCAGGGGCAGGATTTTTGTAGGTGACCACTTGCCGTTGCTACATGCTAAATATCTCAGCTCTGGGCCCTGTGGTTTCAGAGAAGAAGCTTTTTGAAGCTTTTTCCCATTATGAGTCTCTAGGAGCTAAGGGGCCCCGGGGCCTGGCTCGTTTGGACCCCAGGGGCTTGATTGGAAGGAATTATGTAGGTGACCACTTGCCGTTTCTACATGCTTAATATCTAAGCTCTGGGCCCTGTGGTTTCAGAGAAGAAGATTTTTGAAGCTTTTTTTTTCATTATGAGTCTATGGGAGCTAAGGGTCCCAATGGTGTGGCCAATTTGGACCCCAGGGGCATGATTGGCAGGAATTATGTAGGTGACCACTTGACGTTGCTACATGCAAAATACTTAAGCTCTGGGCCCTGTGGTTTCAGAGCCGAAGATTTTTTAAGCTTTTTTTTTCCATTTTTTCCATTCCTATAAATAATAGGAGTTAAGGGGCCCCAGGGTGTGGCCAATTTGGACCCCAGGGGCATGATTGGCAGCATTTATGTAGGTGACCACTTGACATTGTTACAAGCTAAATATCTAATCTCTGGGCCCAGTGGTTTCAGAGAAGAAGATATTTTATTTTTTTCCCATTGTAAGTCTATGGGAGCTATATGTTGCCATGGCAACCAGAACTCCAATCTGATCAGCCCAAAAACCTTATGCAGCCTTTCCCCCTACCTGATGATGCTTCTCATGAAATTTGATCAAGATTGACCATGGGGTATTAGAGATATTCTTATTTGAAATTGTTTACGGACGGACGCATGCACGGATGGACGCACACACACACGACAGACAAAAAGTGATCACAAAAGCTCACCTTGTCACTACGTGACAGGTGAGCTAAAAAAAGTAGAAATAAAACAAAGATCAGGAATCGAAACAATTAACTTACTCCACCCATCAAAGACACCAAAGGGAAAGAAACACAAACATTAAGCGACCAGACCATAATCGAAACCTAAACAAAGGAAGGCCATAAGGACAGTTACTTTCCCACAAAATGGCCATATGGCCATCCAAAATAAAAAGACACAAGTGATACACACAATAAGTAACAGACAACAACATAAATAAACCGCCACAGAAGAACCACCTTGGAACGGTCAATGGAAAGATTTCCACTGGGGGGCTTAAATCGATTTTACGTTTCATTGGGCGACAGGGCTTGAGATGCCATTTCATCTCATTGTCGGGTAAAAGTCCCACAAAATTAAAAGCAACTTCTCCGAAATGACCTATACAGTGTTGACAGGGATATTAAATCTCAAATCAAACAGACTCACACGTGACACACCTTCTCAACTAATGTACAGTTGTACCAAGTACCATCAATATACATTTATCTTAAATGATATTGGGGTTATGGCGATCACAAGATTGTGTCTACAGATGGATGTCAGCCTGATTGCTGTATCCCCCAACACTATTTAGCCAGGGAATAAAAATGGCATTTTCTTTCAATGACTGTCTGTATTAATTTAGTAATTTCTAAATAGTTTTGAAAGATTTTCCCTTCCCTGAAAGTACATGTGCATATTCATGTCCCTTTACCAACTGTGTACTAAATGGAATCTGCCACCTTATATATAGCACAAGTCCATTTCAAAATTTAGGGGTGTCAGGTTATGTTTTCTCCAAAGTTTATTTGTAAAATGACTGAACTTTTTTTGCAAACAGTGTAGGTCCTGGTCAGAGGCCGCATTCTGCAGCGAGAACACAATGTATGATCTGGGCCTGTCCTGTTTGCCAATTACCCCTTTTGGGGTTTCGGGGATAAAATTGGTTAATATTGATTTATTGAAAGTCTAACACATAATGTGTTACATCAGTTTAAAACCACCTCTTTCCTTTTTCAGGCTTCAGAGAGAGGCCATACCGAGATAGTGAAGATGTTGCTATCTGCAGCACCCCCTGCATTGACTGTCAAAGACAACCATGGTAGAACTCCCAGAGACTGTGCTGAGAAAGGAAATGGTGAAGTTACAAAGTTGTTCGAACAAGTGACTTGATGAATTTTACACTATTTTATAGATTGTGCATTTTATCGCCCTTAGAAATGGGGCATGACCAGTCTCCATCAGATCTGCCAACATTCCCATTGCGAAGGACGTAATGTCATGGAAACAGACATAACGTCATGGAAACCAGATCATACATTGTGTTCTCGCTGCAGAATGCGGCCTCTGACCAGGACTACACTGCCAAGGCACTTCTATGAGTACCCAAAGCATACGTTTTCATTCAAAAATAAGAAAAATATTACATGTAGTACCTTTGGGATGAAAAAAGTGCCGTATCAGGAGCTATGCAGGGATTGACCTTGAAATATTTTCTATGGTCATTCTCTCCCTGCCACTGATTTTAAGGACAGTTGTCTGTTTCTAGCAAAAGAGCATGCATTGCAGTGCTTGACAGCTGCAGTATATACCAGATCAGGAAAGATGTGGTTAGGTAATCAGACCTGTTCTTTACTACCTAAAAATAGTCTTGACTGAGCAGTTAAAATCGAAAACAAACAAAATGCCTGTGTGCAAAGGCTACATTTGCAGTCTGATCAGAGTGTTTGCTGAGCACTACATGGATTTTGCACTACATGTTTGTAACTCACCTGAGTCAAAGGCTCTTGGGGAGCTGTTGTTATCGGTTACCGTCTGTCATCGTCCTCCATCCATTCGTATGTCCGTCCATCCGTTTACAATTTCTTTAAATGACATCTCCTAAACCACTGAACAGATTCTGACCAAACTGGGCAGAAATGATCTTTGGGTGGTCCTTTCTCAAAGCTTTTCAGTGAATTCCATTCCATGCAGAACTCTGGTTGCTATGGCAATGAAATGGGAAAATCAGAAAAAAAAACCCTTTAAAAATCTTATTGTCTGAAACCAGAGGGCCTAAGTCTTTGATATTTTGTATGAAGCTTTTACCAAGATTGTTCAAATTATAGCCCTGGGGCCCAAAAATGGACACAGAGCGGGGCCTACTGGGTTTACAAAGATATATGTAGGTAGACCCTTTCAAAATCTTCTTTTCTGAAACCAGAAGGTCTCAGGTGTTTGATATTTTGGTACAAAGCTTCTTCTATTGGACATTTGCCAAGATTGTTCAAATGATAGCCTTGTGACCAAATATGGCCCAGGGAAGGGGGTCAACGGGTTTACATAGACACATATTGGGCAAACCTTTAAACATCTCCTTATCTGAAACCGGAAGGCCCAGATTTCTGACATTTGTTATATACCTAGCTTCATCCAGTAGACATCTACAAAGATTGTTCAGATTATAGCCTTGTGGCCAAAAAGTGGCCCGGGGCTGGGGCCACTGGGTTTTACAGACATACACTGGGAAAACCTATAAATTTTCTTGCCTGAAAGCAAAAGGCCCAGGTCTTCGATATTTTGTATGAAGATTCATCTAGTGGGCCTTTACCAAGATTGTTCAAATTATATCCCTGGGCTGAAACTGAAAGGTATGAAGCTTCTTCTAGGGAACCTCTACCAGTATTGTTCAAATTATAGCCTTGGGGCCAAATATGGCCTTGGGGCAAGGGCCTGCTGGATTTACATGGGCTTATACTATAGAGAAAACCTTTAAAATTCTTCTTGTCTGAAGTAATACTCAAATATTAGTAATCAGTGTAATATATATATGATGATGATGATGATTTAGTGTTTAACGACGCGTCAACCCTCTTGGTGGGTCATAAGCGTCAGTCGGTGTAATATATATATGAACAATGGCATTAAAAGTGAAAACAGTAACAAACATGTATTTGTTATGTGTTGTTTCAAATTTAGGCAAAAGTGTAAAACTTATCTCTATCAAATAACACTGTTTACTCCACTGTGGTTCGAGCCTCGCTCACTTCACATGTGAGAAGCCAAGTTCTGCAACGGAAGGTCAGGTGGTTTTTCTCCGGGTACTCCGGTTTTCGCCCACCTCTGATTAGCGATCAGCTCGATGTGATTGAAATAATCTTGAAAGGGCCGTAAAACCAAAACCAAAAACAAAAAAAACACTGTTTACTGTACTGTAATTGTATCGTCAAACTACTTCACGATACGTGTATTGTCAGCAAATTACTGTGGAACTTTGATGGCTCAAACACCCATGGATCGTTTACCATGCCTGAGTTGAACCTGTTTTCGAGTCCCTAGGGAATTTCTCTACATAAGAAGTGGCACAGGGTAATTTAGATGTTCACTTTTATCTTGCAAAGGCATTCTGTGTGAACTCATTACAATCGCCCCAATGAGGCGATTCTAATGAGTTTATACAGCATACATCTTTATTATAGAACACCAAAAAGATGTCCCAAAATTAACCCCATTATGCCTCCTAGTAGTAACCTCCAGTGGCTCGAACTACCCCTGTCTCGAACAGATTTTCGTGGTCCCAAAGGTGTTCGAGCCATTGAAGTTCTAATGTATCACAATTATTCACCTTTTTTGCTGGTTCCTAGTCTGAAGGCTATCAGTGTCGGAAAAACAGGTAACCAGACCCCCCTGACCTTTCAAGGTCATGGGGTCTTGTTACCTGTTTTTCCAATATTGACGTGTAAGCTGGGAGCCAGCAAATAAAGCAAAAATGGTAATATGATTCAGTGAATCATTGCACCTCTATTGTAAGTGAACAAATTAAAACTGATCATTTCAGGAGGCAAATGTCCCAATTTTGCTCTTTTTTTTTGCAGCAAAAATACCACTGTATTTAATATTGCACTTAATAGAATAGTTCATATTCTTACCACTATAAATGGGTGGATTAGAGCGCGGCCTCTTAATCATTAGGTCTTTCACTGCTGTAGGTTTTAGCCTGGCTCGGGTCAGGTGAGACGCCAAGCTCTGCAACGGAAGGTCAGGTGGTTTTTCTCCGGGTACTCCGTCCCCCGGGTACTCTGGTTTTTGCCCACCTCTGATTAACAATCGGCTCCATATGAGTGCAATAATCTTGAAATGACCATAAAACAAACACAAACAAAATACAGCATAAGTACATGACAATGTTGTTGAAATAATGACACTCTTTTAGGTATTAAATACAACACAATCTAAATGAGGCATGGTATAAACAGAATCTTACACAGATGGTCATTTCAAATGAAATTTATGAAACTTGGGAAAGCCTCATTACATAGATGTCATATAAAATAGCCACTACTTTAGATTTTCCTGCAGACTGATGGATTGGCCTATGGAAGCCATTTGCAGGATGGAAGCCTGCAGTCTTAGCCTGCAGCCTCCATCGGAGTGTAAATGTTGGTTTTCTTTCCCTCCACCATTTCAGTGGTTTCTTGCTGTCAAGTTATCACTGTTGTTTCATCTCTGTGGTTGTGTGATTTTTGTGTTCTCAGAGATGTTGCACTGATGATTTAGGAGGCCTTCATGCGGATTGAACAAATTATTTGTCTAAATCGGGACGGAAGGGCGGGGATTGCAGCTGCGTAAAATTCGATTTAAGCCCGCTTTATTTTTTTATGGTTTGTCTTTGATGTGTGTATTGCTTATATTATTTTGTGTTCAATAGCTAATTGGCCATTTTGTGGGAAAGTAACTGTCCTTTTGGCTTTCCGCTATTGAGGTTTCCATTAGGGTCTAGTTATTTCGTGTTTGTGTTTCTTTCCCTTTGGTGTCGCTGATGGGAGCTGCGGGTTTATTTAATTGATTCCTGATCATTGCCTTCAGTTCTATTCTTTAATCCCTATTAGACGACACAGTGTACATCACATACACTCCAGATTGCAGGATGAAAGTCTTCCGAGTTATCATGTAATTATAGTAGGGGTCTTTAACGGGCATATGGGATGTCTCTATCTGCTCAGGGGGCCTCCAGTTATGGATGGCACAGTTTTCACTTTGATCTGTATAACCTCAATATAGAAGTGAAGGCAATGATCAGGAATCAATACAATTAACCAACATCTCCCATCAGACACCAAAGGGAAAGAAACACAAACATGAGATACCGGTAACTAGACACTAATGGAAACATCAACAGCAGAAAGCCAAAAGGAAAGTGGCCAATTGAATATCCAAAACCAAAAAAAATATAAGCAATACACACTCAAAGACAAACCATAGCAAAAATAAACTGCGACAGAAGAACTGCCTTGGAACGGTCAGGGAAATGAATTCCACTGGAGGTGGGGGTGCGGGCTTAAATCAATTTTATGCCCCCGCAATCCTCAATTACTTCCTTCACGATTTAGACAAATAATTTGTTCAATCCTAACTCATCCGTGCAACATCTCAGAGAACACAAAAATTAAACAACCTCAGGGATGAAACAACGATGAAGACTTGACAGCAAGAAACCACTGAAATGCTGGAGCAAAATGACTGGTTTCAATAAACAACAACAAATGAGTAAAACATTCTATATTTTAATTTACCCTTGCCTTTCTTGAAAGTAAGGCAACAGAACTATAAAATAAGTATATAACTACATGTATAGCACTATTAAAAATCATACCTATTACAGGTTTATCATGATCAACAATGGATAAACACGAGAAAACAATTTTAGCCGAGAAACAAGCGAAAATGTACATGTCTTAGGACATGGGCACACCAAAGACTAATCAGGCTGTGCTAATGCACAGCCTGATCAGAGTCTTTGTTGTGCAGTATTTGGATGCCTATTGATTGCATCTGACCAAACAATTCTTCATGCAGGTGAAACAGTTAATCCTTATCCTGCTGAATATTTTAATCTGCCAAACCCACTACCGACTATCAACCAATCAGAATACCTGATGAAAATAATCTTGCAACAAATGCACAATCTGAATGACAAAACTACATTGTTTGAAAGGTAAGTCATACCCAGGCTCAGCAGGACAAGGGTTAATGCTATATACCACTTCTACAACATCGCTAAGGAGCCGGCTCCTTTGCTCCTTTGCTAAGGAGCTGGCTCCTTTGGCGATGCAGATGGAGAGGTTTGCTTATTCACTGAAGTTAAGCAATGAAGATTGCGGTTAGTACTGGATGTGTGACCGCATTGCTTCGCTTCATGGAGGAGTGATTGTGTTTGAGTTTTACATCCCACCAACAGTTACGGTCATACGGAGACTTCTACAGCTTTAGTGTTTGTTTGATTTGAGGTTTAATGTCCCCGTCAACACTATTTAGGTCATTTTGGAGACGCTGCTTACAATTTTGTGGGACTTTTACCCGACATTGAGATGAAATGACATCTCAATCCCTGCCGCCCAATGAAACCAATAGGGTTTATAAGCATGGACGGGCCGACTCGCAGCAATTTTCCTGGGCAGGCTTAGACGTTCAAAGCGGATTACCAGTACTCATGTGCTATCTCTATCAGCTCTGCGTGGAAGCATCGTGCATCCCAATCTATTTCTCCAAGCCCAGATGGGCGGAGGCGGTACAGCCTAAGTGTAGGTGCTTGCTCTTTTACAAATGGGGCTATGGTAATGATTGGCTTATTCAGATAGTTATGCAACCGAGATCTTGGTTAGTACTTGGATAGGTGACTGTGTTTCTTCACTTAGTGGATGACCCGCCAAACACTACACCGGCTACATTCAGACTGAGTATCCAGGCTGATTTGATCTTTGCAAAGTGCAAAATTATCCAAAGACACATTTTTGCTTGAGTGTAGCTTGTTTGGTTTGTGGGAAGAGGGGAGGGTAGGGGGAAACAAGGACAGGAGCAAAAAGATTAAGATCACTCAGCCCATTATGTACCAAATAGAATCTTCCTCCTCATATATAGCAGAAGTCCATTTTGTGGATGCCCCCTCATTACTATGGCAACAATAATTTAGCCTAAAAAGGTTCCATTTGAAAGGCTACTGCCCAATGAACATGCATCCAAATTTGATGTAAAACGGAGAAGCAAATTCTTTTCTTTAAGAGTAGACCCCTTTTTCAGTGGGACAGGGCTTATAGAAAAGCGAACAGGAAGTCAGGAAAGTTGTCTCCCTTTATAAAAATGGCAGAAAAATCTGTCGGGTGTTCCCATTCCCTTTAAGTGAGATTAACCATTTGACACTTATTGCAGAATAAAGTTCCTGTCACAAAAGGTGTTAAGACATTAAAAATCTGGGATTAAATACTGTTATACTAACTAGATATTGTGTTTGTAAAACACTATGCCCCCAACCATATGCTTACCCCTAAATGCTGAATTTTTTAAAGGGCCAATAACTGAAGATATTTTCAGAAATTTTTCAAATGTAAATTAGGGGTCAGTTGTTCAAAACTAACGATGTTGTTAGTTAAAGTTTCGTTAAAAACTTTGATCATTTATTATTGCAAATATGCTAATATTTTTGCTGAAAAAAGTGCACCGCATGCGGGTGCCAACGCTTGGCTGCAAAAATTCTAAGTTGAAAAAGGGGCATAACTGTGCCAAAAATATTTTGAGGGTTACCTCACCTATTGGTATGAGTTCCCCTTTTCATAATGAACAACTAGTCTGAGTTTCAAGTAAATATGTTCAGTAATAACAGATATATTACAAAATGTCCAAGTTTTTGCACGATGATGACACAGACGATGTCAGAGCTATGACAATACCTCATAGTTTTCTTCGAAAACAGTCGAGCTAAAAATGAGAGCAGCGCTGCTCACATTTGTTCAGCAAAAAATATCAAAATTTTAAATACTAAACTTGCTAGAAGAATTAACATGACCACTAACGAGCCCCAGGTCATCATCGTTCCCAATCAGCCTGTCAAGGCAAAAGTTTAAACAATTTTCGAGATATTTTGCTGAACTATTTCAGCAAAATTTATTCGAAAGTTAATCGGGTCATCTACTCATCGCTAGCAATTTAACCCTTTTTGTACCAAATGGAATCTTTCTCCTTATAAATAGAGCAGGAGTCCATTTTAAAATTTAGGAGTGTAAGGTTGTGTTTTCTTCAAAATTTATTCAGAAATTGACTGAACTTTGAGCAAACAGTGGAGGCCCTGATCAGACGCAGCATTCTGCAGCGTCTGATCTGGGCCTGCACTGTTTGTCAATTACCCCTTATGGGGTTTCCGGTACTAAATGGGTTAATCACTATATACCAAGGCTCTAGCTCCAATGCTTTTTGAGATATTTTGGTGACAAGATAAAATGCCCAAATTTACAAAGGGCCATCATTCATGAAGTATTTTTCAGAAATTATTCAAAAGTAAATCAGGACATCAGCTCATCATCACTAGCAATCTAACCTGCATCAAAAAGCATGTCACACAGAAGGACAAATGAACAAAGGGAAACCAATATGCACCACCAACTTTCTCAAAGTTGGGAGCATAAAAAATTTGGGACTGGAAATTATGTTACCAGGATGTGAGACCGGGAGATTGGCTTCAAAAGCGGGAGGCTCCCGCATGATCCAGGAGGTATCACATTATTTATTCATAGATATTAATGCATGCCATTTCTCACATATCTATTTGTAATGTAAATGTACTGAGTCTTTAATTCAATGGCACACTTCCTATTTCTACCATTGTCTAATTCAGGACTATTGCAATACCTTCAGATACTGTTTATCACTCTACAGTAACTAAGAACCTGCTCGCATGAACACAACTGCTCACAACCCTCACTTTGAACAGCATTAAGCAAAACCCTGTCTAAAACATAAACCCCAAGGTCAGATTCCAACTAGACTGCACAGAAATACTGGCTGATCAGGGTCTCTACTGGGGGTTACAGGTATGTAAAATTTATATTTATGCAAAATGTTAATACTAAAGCATCTTTCCACAAGAGGGCCCAATGGCCCTATATCGCTCACCTGTGTACCAGAAAATCATAAGTGTAGGAGACCACTTGACATTGCTACATACTAAATATCTGAGCTCTGGGCCTTATGGCTTTGGAGAAGATTTTTGATTTTTTTTCCAGTATAAGTCCATAGGTCAATTTTGACCGAAAGGGCATGGTTGGCAGGATTTATGTAGGCAACCATTTTATGTTGCTATATACTAAATATCTAAGGTTCGTACTTCATGGTTTCAGAGAAGAAGATTTTTAAAGCTTTTTTTTTTTCATTATAAGTTTATTGGAGTTAAGAAGCCTCAGGATTTGGCCAATTTGAACCCCAGGGGCAAGACTCAGGCAGGATTCATGTGGGCAACAACTCCATGTTGCTACATGCTAAATACCTAAGCTCTGGGCCTTATGGTTTCACAGAAGAATATTTTTCAAGTTTCTTTTTTTCCATTTTAAGTTTTTTTTTCCATTTTAAGTCCATCCATGGTAGCTAATGGGCCATGGGTGTGACCAATTCTGGCCTAAGGGGCAGGATTTATGTAGGTGACCTGGGCCCTGTGGTTTCAGAGAAGATTTTTGAAGCTTTTTTTCCATTAGGAGTCCATGGGAGCTAAGGGGCCCCGGGGCGTGGCCCATTGTGACACCAGGGGCATGATTGGCAGGATTTATGTAGGTGACCACTTACCGTTACTACATGCTAAATATCTAAGCGCTGGGCCCTGTGTTTTCAGAGAAGAAGATTTTTGAAGGTTTTTTTTCCATAAGAATTGTCTATGGGAGCTAAGAGGCCCCAGGGCGTGGCCCATTTGGACCCCAGGGGCATGATTTATGTAGGTGACCTCTTGCCGTTGCTACCTGCAAAATATCTAAGCTCTGGGCCCTGTGGTTTAAGAGGAGAAGATTTTTTAAGCTTTTTTCCATCAGGAGTCTATGGGAGCTAAGGGGCCCGGGGCGTGGCCCATTTGGACCCTATGGGCATGATTGGCAGGATTTATGTAGGTGACCACTTGCCGTTGCTACATGCTAAATATCTAAGCTCTGGGTCCTGTGGTTTCAGAGAAGAAGATTTTGAAGCTTTTTTTCCTTTATGAGTCTATAGGAGCTAAGGGGCCCTGGGGCGTGGCCCGTTTGGACCCCGGGGGCATGATTGGCAGGAATTATGTAGGTGACCACTTGCCCTTGCTACATGCTAAATATCTAAGCTCTGGGCCCTGTGGTTTCAGAGTAGAAGATTTTTGAAGCATTTACCCATTATGAGTCTATGGGAGTGAAGGGGCGCCGGGGCATGGTCCATTTGGAACCCAGGGCCATGATTGGCAGGAATTATGTAGGTGACTACATGCCCTTGCTACATGCTAAATATCTAAGCTCTGGGTCCTGTGGTTTCAGAGAAGAAGATTTTTGAAGCTTTTTTCCATTATGAGTCTATGGGAGCGAAGGGGCCCCGGGGCATGGCCCATTTGTAACCCAGGGGCATGATTGGCAGGAATTATGTAGGTGACCACTTGCCCTTGCTACATGCTAAATATCCAAGCTCTGGGCCCTGTGGTTTCAGAGAAGAAGATTTTTGAAGCTTTTTTCCATTATGAGTCTATGGAAGCGAAGGGGCCCATGGACATGGCCAATTTGGAACCCAGGGGCATGATTGGCAGGAATTATCTAAGTGACCACTTGCCCTTGCTACATGCTAAATATCTAAGCTCTGGGCCCTGTGGTTTCTGAGAAGAAGATTTTTGAAGGTTTTTTCCATTATGAGTCTATAGGAGCTAAGGGGCCCTGGGGCGTGGCCCGTTTGGACCCCGGGGGCATGATTGGCAGGAATTATGTAGGTGACCACTTGCCCTTGCTACATGCTAAATATCTAAGCTCTGGGCCCTGTGGTTTCAGAGAAGAAGATTTTTGAAGCTTTTACCCATTATGAGTCTATGGGAGCGAAGGGGCCCTGGGGCGTGGCCCATTTGGAACCCAGGGGCATGATTGGCAGGAATTATGTAGGTGACCACTTGCAGTTGCTACATGCTAAATATCTAAGCTCTGGGCCCTGTGGTTTCAGAGAAGAAGATTTTTGAAGCTTTTTTTCCAATATGAGTCTATGGGAGCGAAGGAGCCATGGGACGTGGCCCATTTGGAACCCAGGGGCATGATTGGCAGGAATTATGTAGGTGACCACTTGCCGTTGCTACATGCTAAATATCTAAGCTCTGGGCCCTGTGGTTTCAGGGAAGAAGATTTTTGAAACTTTTTTCCATTATGAGTCTATTGGAGCTAAGGGGCCCCGGGGCCTGGTCAGTTTGGACCCCAGGGGCATGATTGGCAGGAATTATGTAAGTGACCACTTTTCCATTACTACATGCTAAATATATAAGCTCTGGGCCCTGTGGTTTCAGAGAAGATTTTTGAAGTTTTTTTTCCATTATGAGTCTCTGGGAGCGAAGGAGCCCCGGGGTGTGACCAATTTGGAACCCAGGGGCATGATTGGCAGGAATTATGTAAGTGACCACTTCCCGTTACTACATGCTAAATATCTAAGCTCTGGGCCCTGTGGTTTCAGAGAAGAATATTTTTGAAGCTTTTTTCCATTATGAGTCTATGGGAGCGAAGGGGCCCCGTGGCGTGGCCCATTTGGACCCCAGGGGCATGATTGGCAGGAATTATGTAGGTGACCACTTGCCGTTGCTACATGCTAAATATCTAAGCTCTGGTCCCTGTGGTTTCAGAGAAGAAGATTTTTGAAGGTTTTTTTCCATCATGAGTCTAAAGGAGCTAAGGGGCCCAGGGGCGTGGCCCATTTGGACCCCAGGGGCATGATTGGCAGGAATTATGTAGGTGACCACTTGCCGTTGCTACATGCTAAATATCTAAGCTCTTGGCCCTGTGGTTTCAGAGAAGAAGATTTTTGAAGCTTTTTTCCATTATGAGTCTATGGGAGCGAAGGGGCCCTGGGGCCTGGCCCATTTGGAACCCAGGGGCATCATTGGCAGGAATTATATAGGTGACCACTTGCCCTTGCTACATGCTAAATATCTAAGCTCTGGGCCCTGTGGTTTCAGAGAAGAAGATTTTTAAAATTTTTCCCTTTATAAGTCTATGGGAGCTATATGTTGCCATGGCAACCAGAATTCCTATCTGATCAGCCCAAAAACCTTATGCAGCCTATCCCCCTACCTGATGATGCTTCACATGAAATTTGATCAAGATTGGCCATGGGGTATTAGAGATATACTTATTTGAAATTGTTTACGGACGCACGCACGGACAGATGCATGCACGCACGACGGACGACGGACAAAAAGTGATCCCAAAAGTTCACCTTGTCACTACGTGACAGGTGAGCTAAAAACACAACACTGCTTGACATTTAAACTGCAAATGCAAGTGGGTGAAAAGGAATTTTTGGACAGGTTTTTCAAAAATTTGTTTAACCCATAAATTGCCAATCAGCACAATTGTCATCTGCTTTGCCATCTGCCAGTTACTTTAAAAGTCATTTTTGCAAACTGTGGGCCCAGATCAGACTGCTCCTCTAGGAGCAGTCTGATCTGGAGCCACACTTTGCCTGTATGAAAAAATATTTCTAAAAGCTCGCAAGAAGATTCAGCAGATGACATATATAACCAGACAAAATTTTTTGATTTAGTTTTCCTCAGCATCTTAAGGATTAAAATTTGATTATCTTTCAGATAAACTTTTTTGCAAAACTTGTCCATAATGCTATTACACATTTTTCTTGTATACATGTACTTCATATTGATAGCTCCGAAAAATAGACGTGTAAAAAAGGATAGATTCGGGATAATTTTCTTGTTTCGTTTCTCCATAAAAACGTATGTTATGGGTACTTGTTAGAACTACCTCACTGTGGAGATGACGAAGTTCCCACAATAAGTTTCTAACTAAAAATAAACAAAAAGTATCCTTTAATTATCTTTGGTAAAGTACTGGTTTCTAATAAGCCAATGCTTTTGTGCACACATAAAGGGAAGCCCATGTTCTGAGTAAACAGGCCCCGGGGTTATAAAACTTTTTTCATGCTCAACTCAGCTGAGCATGAAACTTGTTATGCGCATAAAAATTAAAATACTAAGAAGTTGAGCGATTTTTCTTTCTCAGCAGAAAATGTTATTTGTCCTGCTCACAAATTTTAAAATGCCAACAATTGT
Source organism: Lucinisca nassula (assembly GCA_963580285.1). Lineage (NCBI taxonomy): Eukaryota > Metazoa > Mollusca > Bivalvia > Lucinida > Lucinidae > Lucinisca > Lucinisca nassula. The sequence continues at coordinate 48,464 of CAUZLF010000221.1, read as the reverse complement.
TGGCATTTTAAAATTTGTGAGCAGGACAAATTTCATGCTCAAGTGAGATGAACATGACAAAACTTTTATAACCTCGGGGCTAGGTCTGACTGGTTGGATACTGCTGAAGACAGAATTTTTCCTGATGCAGTTCATATGAAGTGGATGGTTGTTGTTTTACAAAGGCATGTTGGCATGTTTCTTCCAGGGATTGTCTAACTTTTTACTAGCCAACACTTCTAAGTCTCGACAGATCTGACGCCGTGTTGTTCTCGGTTCAATGATGTCATCAACATATCCTAAAAAGTACAAGAAGATATATTAAAAGTTTTAAGTGGAATGGATATACATGTCTGTGTCTAATTTTCTGTCATTTTTACAAGGGGTGCCACTTGCTTAACCTAAAAGATGCTGAGAAAAACTATATCTGAAAATGTCGAATCTTCTTGCAAACCTTTTTAAAAATATTTTTCCTGTAGAAGCAGTCTGATCTGGGTCCACACTGTTTGCAACAATGACTTTTAGCCGAACTTGGTGGGGGTGGACTCAGTTAGATGTGCGTCTGACTGGTGATCAGAAGGACAAGGGTTCGATATCTGCCAGGATCAGCAACATTCTTTCCTGGAGATTGACCATTAAATCTCTTTCGCTGATTCAAGAAGGGCTGTTGTCAGTTTTTGGTGAAAGAATTTGCACTGTACTGGTCAACCGCTTACGTATACGCCTGCCTAGGAAAAGTGTGGATAGCTAAACTGACCAGCTCAAAAATGACCTAAAATAGTGTTGACTGGGCCTTTAAACTCCAATAAAAACAAACAAACAAAGCATCAATGACTTTTAAAGTAACCGGCAGACGACAATGCAGACCACAATTGTCATTTTACGGGTAAACTTATATTTTAACCCCACAAAAATCATTTGAGCCAATCTCAGAGAGAAGACGATCATTTGTTTTCTTTTTCTCATCCACTGCCAAATGCATTATGAAAACATGCCAATTTGAATACATGTATATGGAAAATTTTACCACCAATAAGAATGATAAAATTGATATGTTTCAAATTTCTGCTCAAAACACAGTTTGTGGAAACTCTCAAGAACCGACCTGGCAAGGCGATTCTGATGAGTGACACAACCTGGATTTTGGAAACTCTTTAGAACCGTCTAGATGAAGCGATTCTAACAAGTACCCATGACCTATGTTTTTGAGCAGAAATAAGAAAAATAATGTATACCCCTGTAAACCCCGGTTTTACTATATAAAATTGGGGTTTAAGTGGGTCAAAATTATATAGACGTGTTTTCGTGATAGTTCAACCACTATCACGTTAACAAATTTTAAGCTGAACTGAACCTTCCTCACTATCTATATAAGGAATTCATTTTGAAATTTTGGAATGTCAGGTTATTTGTTTAGAAAGTAACATTATCAAGTTCCAGAAATGAACATCCCTCTTAACCCCACTTTATATGTAGAGAGAAAACTGGGGGATACATTATTTTGCTTATTTCTGCTCAAAGACATAGGTTGTGGATACTTATTAGGCCGTTCCAACAAGTGCCTACAACCTATGTTTGGAGTATAAAAAAGAAACATTTCGAACATTTTCATCAGAAAATTGGCCATTTAGGAGATATGAAAGACTGCACAGGAGCATTCTCATAATGACTCCCACTTCGTATCGCTAGAGGTTGCCAATAGGCACTATGGTCTTGATAAACATTACCAATGGTTTTTCAATGCAGCTTCCTTTAATGGGTGCTTGTGTTTAATATCAAAACAAAATTGTACATGAAATTATTTTGCTTTTGTTTCTTATCAACTGTTTTGTTTGTTTGAATTGAGGTTTTACATCCCTGTCAACACTATTTAGGTCATTTTAGAGACATTGCGTATGATTTTATGGGACCCAATATTGAGCTGATATGACATCTCAAGCCCTGCTGCCCAAACAAACCAGAAGGTTTATATGTATGGATGGTCAGACTCACACCACTTTGCCTGGGCAGGCTTAGACCCCCTAAGTGGTTCACATGCAGTCAGTTTCAGTTCTGCCTGGAAGCATCATGGAGCGCAATCTATTTCTCCAAGTTCCAATGGGCGGGAACCTATTCTCGTCAACTGTGCAAAAATCTTTAGATGGCAGACATAGCGCTTGAGCGAAGGCAGTGGCAACATTTTGCACACATGGAACATAGAGAATAATTGCTCTTGTGCATTCCAATCAAAAGCTAACAAATTTCTTTGCAGTATAATAATTATTATTTGATTAGATTCCTTATTTATGGATGCACTTTACAGCATCACTTAAAAAATTCCATGCAATGAACACGTTGTAAACTCCACTTAAGGGGAATGGGAACACCTGGCAGATTTTTCCGCCATTTTTCAAAGGGAGGCAACTTTCGGGACGTCCTGTTTGCTTTTCTATAAGCCCTTACACACTGAAAGAGGGGTCTACTCTTAAAGGAAAGAATTTGCTCCTTAGGAGCAAATTCTTTCCTTTAAGAGTTGACCCCTATTGATATTGGAGACAAAAATACTTTTGCAGGAGTTGCCTCCCCTGAACATGTTCCCATTCCCCTTAATATAGGTTGACAAGGATATACATCAATTTTATTTGGTTTGAAAGTACAGATTGTTGGTACTTGTTAGAACTGCCTCAGTAGGTGGTTCAAACAAGCATCAACAATCTATATTTGGACCAGAAATAAGTATCAGATTGCTTCGTCTGAAAACATTAAGTACTGGTATAAAGAAAGACTGGTAGCGTCATTTGGGTATGTTTTCAAAAAGGAACAGCTGACTCTTACCTCGTACTGCAGCAGGGAAGGGGTTAGCAAACTTTTCAATATATTCTGTCTCATGCTTCACTGGATCTTTGCCTCGGAAAATGATGGATATGGCTCCCTGTAATGCAAACAGAACTTTATTTTAATTTTCTCTTGGTACTCTTTGCACGTTAGTATTTCTTGGATCAAAAATTATTGCAATCAGAAATCTTTAAAGAGAGTTTAAAGGAAGTACAGTAAAACCTCCACTAATGGTCACCTCTGTTTAGCAGCCACCTCTCTTCCGCAGCCACAATAATTCCTCCCATAGCATTTTACTATATATTTAACCTCTGCTCAGCAGCCACCTCTCTCCTCCAGCCAGCAGCCACTTTACCAAATCTAAATTCCCCTATTAAACAGCCTGAGTTAACTCATAAGCAAAAAATCAGATGTCAAAATAGGAATTTTCAAAATTTATTTTTCTCAAAACTACCATTGTGATGGTATGCATCAATACAATATAATATGTAAGCAAGTGAACAGAAACAAAAATGATGGAGAGGTGTCAAATGACACCTCTCCATCATTTATTTTTCTTTTAGTACATCCATGTTGAGAAGCCTCCGTGGTGTAGTGGTTACCCTACTCGCCTTGTAAACCAGGGGTCGCAGGATCGATCCCGGGCTTCTCCAGACTTTCGGATGAGTCTTTAAACCGAGGTCCCGTCTCCGTATGACCTTAGCTGTTGGCGGGACGTAAAACTCAACACTCACTCACTCAGTACATCCATGTTGAGCTGTCTTCCATAAGCACCATTTTTTGTCTGTCGATAACAAGCCATACATCATAGCAGACATTGCCCTCTGTTGAACAGCCATCTCCCTTAAACAGCCAGTTTTGGAGTTTTCCCAGGATGGCTGTTTAATGGAGGTTACAATGTAGTCAGGCGTCTTACTGCTCATATTTAACCATCATGTTAACAATTATTAAGTCAGTGCTGATGATGATTTCATGTTTAATGACACGTCAACTATTAAGTCAGTGTAATGAACACTCCTCTAAACCCCAATTTATGTTGTGAAAACTGGGATTTACATGGGTACAAATTATTTTTCTTATTTCGGCTTTAAGACTTAGGTTGTGGGTACATACCCCTCCATGAAAAAGGATGAGTAACATTTAGAGAAAGTTGCTACTCAAATCACAACTAGAAATGCGTCCATAGGACACGGATGCCCCCGCCTGAAAATATGTCTGTTCGTATTCATCAATAGAAAGTTATTGACCGTGTTTAAGTTTTGGACCTTTTTTTCACGTTTGACCTCTAAGTATGACCTTGACCTTGTAGGTAAGGACCTTGGTTTTGTGTGAGGCAGATTGTCTCATGATGGCCAACATTTCTGCCAAATAATTTCAAAATCTATCCAGAGATAAGAAAGTTATTGACCGACCATTTTTTTTTACCTTGGACTTCTAAGTATGACCTTGACCTTGGAGGTACGGATCTGGGTTTGCACATGACACATCGTCTCATGATGATTAATATTTCTTCAAAGTAATTTTAAAATCCATCCAGAAATAAGTAAGTTATTGACTGCGTTTAAGTTTCGGACCCTTTTTTTGACCTTTGACCTCTAAGTATGACCTTGACCTTAGAGGTACGGATCTGGGTTTGCACGTGACACATCGTCTAATGATGGTCAACACTTCTTCAAAGCAATTTCAAAATCCATCCAGAAATAAGTAAGTTATTGACTGCGTTTAAGTTTCAGACCCTTTTTTTGGCCTTTGACCTCTAAGTATGACCTTGACCTTGGAGGTACCAACCTGGATTTTGCACATGACACATCGTCTCATGATGGTTAACATTTCTAAAAAGTAATTTCAAAATCCATCCAGAAATAAGAAAGTTATTGACTGCGTTTAAGTTTCGGACCCTTTTTTTGACCTTTGACCTCTAAGTATGACCTTGACCTTGGAGGTACGGACCTGGGTTTTGCATGCGACACGTTGTCTCATGATGGTTAACATTTCTGCTGAGTAATTTTAAAATCCATCAAGAAATAAGGAAGTTATTGACTGCGTTTAAGTTTCGGACACACGGACGGACGGACGGGGGCAACGCTATATGCCCTTTCCACCATTCTTCGAATGGCGGCGCCATAAAAACAAAAGGAACAGCAAATGCTTAACCCTTTTTGTACCAAATGGAATCTTCCTCCTTATATATAGTAGGAGTCCATCAAACTTTAGGGGTGTCAGGTTGTGTTTTCTTCAAAAGTTATTCGGAAAATGGTTTAACTTTTTGCAAACAGTGTAGGTCCTGATCAGATGCCACGTTCTGTGGCGTCTGATCTGGGCCTGCACTGTTTGCCCGGGTACCCGTTTTGGGGTTTCTGGTACCAAATGGGTTAATTAGCATAACAAGAATTCTGCCGAAGGCTATGTTGCGCCTGTGAGGGACTCTTACAGTAGGGTGAAAGTTAGGGTGGTCTCAAATGTTGACGAAAGGACGGAAAGTTCAACTCCTATGCGGCGCCATGCTTAAAGCAGGCACGACAAAAACAGATAATGTTGGTAATTGGTGATAACTGAAGGATAATTTTTGTCTTTCTCTTTAAAAACCTATGATGCGGGTATCCATCACAGCTGCCTCAGCAAGGCAATTCTAATGAATATCCACAGCATATGTTTATATGTAGAAATAAAGAAAACTATTCTTCCATTATCACCAAATACCAACCGTATCTGCTGATTCTTACATAGTTCTTTGTTTGTTTGTTTGACTTGGTTTAACGTCCCCGTCAACACTGTATAGTTCTTAAGAAATGGATTTGTCAAATTGAACATCTGGGTTGAGGCTAGGGGTGACACATATTGCTAGCACCCAGTCTTACCTTAGCTCCCATAACAGCTACCTCAGCAGTGGGCCAGGCATAGTTGGTGTCTCCACGCAGATGTTTAGAACTCATCACGCAGTAGGCTCCTCCATAGGCCTGTCAAATGACGTAAATATTAGTCAACCCTCTTTTAACCGACACTCGATATAATGACAAAACTTGTCATAACGACAATTTAAATGGAACAAATCCTAAGCTGAAGACTATTTATGGAAATATTCAAGAATGTTATCATTATTTACGGGGAATGGGAAGACCTGGCTGACTTTTCCGCCATTTTTTTCAAAGGGAGACGATTTTAGGTAGTTCCTGTTCACTTTTCAATAGGCTCAGTCCCGCTGAAAAAGGGGTCTACTCTTAAAGGAAAGAATTTGTTCCTCAGGAGCAAATTCATTCCTTTAAGAGTTGACCCCTTTTGACATGGGAAACAACAATACTTTTGCAGGAGTTGCCTCCCCTGAAGGTGTATCCATGCCCCATAAAACTCAAGAAACAAATGTTGTGGATATTTGTGAGTGAGGCGATCCTAACAAATGTCCACAACATTTGTTTCTTGGAGTAACTTAGGGAGAAAATCCTTTATTACCTACGATACTATTGTTTATTAGGATTCTTTAAAGCGGCAAATTCGGTATAGGGGCAAAGTTTTAGGGAACAAATACTGTGGTTATAGCGAGGGTCCTCTGTATTACACTGACAGTTCAAAATTTTTTAACAAACTATCAACTGTTAGAACGCCGATCACAACAACTGTCACCTGCTTCATTGTCTGCTGTTTACATTAAAAGTCACACCCCCGTCCATCTGGGCTTGAGTAAATAGATTGGGCTGCATGGTACTTCCACGAAGAGCTGAAACCGTGTACATGAGTACTGGTAAAACGCTTAGAAGGTCCAAGCCTACCTAGGCAAAGTAGTGAGAGTCTGACTCATCCATGCATATAGACACTTTTGGTTTCATTGGGCAGCAGGACTTGACAACAAAATTGGAAGTGTCTCCAAAATGACCAAAATAGTGTTGATGGGGATGTTAAACCCCAAATTAGGCAAACAATACTTTAAAAGTCACTGTTGCATACAGTGTGTATCCAGATCAGACTGTTCCTTAGACTGCTCCTTTTTGAGCAGTCTGAAAGGAGAGGTCTGATCAGGGTCCACATGCAAAACATGCTTGAAAGTTTACAAGAAGATGCAGCAGATGGTGTTAGCAGACAGCATTTTGAGATGCAGTTTTCTTGGTGTCCTGTAAAAGATCAAGTTTCTGTATTTTCAAGGGATAACTGTTTTCAAAATTATCATTTGGGGGTGGGGTGAGTTTAACCAATTCAGTACCAGAAACCCCTAAAGGGAGAACAGTGCAGGTCCAGATCAGATGTTGCAAAATGTGGCGTATGATCAGGGCCTACACTGTTTGCAAAAGGTTCAGCCATTTTCCAAATTGATTTTGAAGAAAACACAACCTGACACCTCTAAATTTTGAAATGCACTCCTGCATGTATGGTACAAAAAAGGTTAAGCATTGGTTTTATGGTTGGAAATTTCATGCCATGACAACATGTCAGTAGTAGGGAAATTTAAAGAAATTTTCTGACTTTAAACTGGTAATTTGCATTGCCTAATGACAACTTTCAATACAGTTACCCCTATTCAAGTTCATTTATTCATTTGTTTTGTTTTAAAATTGTTGATTTAAACTTGTTTATTCTGGTTTATTTAGTTGACATGTATACAGTTTATATATACAGTGAAATTCCGCTATTAAGACCACCTAATATTAAGACCAATTCTGTTCTGAAAACCTTATTTAGTAGGCTTCATTTATTCTTTCTTGTGGTTTCAGCATACAGTGTCCTCTAGCCAGAGACAACCTTTGGGACTGTTCAAAAGTGGTCTTAAAGACCACTTTTGAACTGTTCCAAAGGTGGTCTTATTAGAGGGATTTTACTGTATATACAATGACATTAAGTGGGATTGGAATGAATGAAACATGCTTAATGAATTCCTTTTAGAACTGTTATACCCACAACCTCTTTATAACACAATTGTCAGGGTCCAAAGCAGAAACCGTGTTAAACAACCATGTTATATCCAAACAAAAATGATTAATTATATAGAAAATGGCTATTCATGGTAATTTTTCTATATAATCTACATTTTTGAGATCCACCTTTATATTGTATTATATCCAAAACTGTGTTTAATGAAAAATGTTATAAAGAGGTTGTGGTATAATAGTCAATCAGTATCAATGATCATTTTTCTTGAGTTTATCGATAGATTGATCTTTTATCAAATTAATTGTACCAGCCATACCTATGATGATAATCACCCCCACCCATTGGGGCTTGGAGAAATAGATTGGGCATGGTGAAACCACCAAGCTTTTGAGTACTGGTAAATTGCTAAGAAGGTCTGATCCTTCCGGTAAAGTGGTGCAAGTTGGACCGTCCCTAAAACCCTAGTGAGTTTCTTTGGGTGGTAGGGCTTGAGATGTATTTTCAACTCGATGTAGGGTAAAAGTACAACACAATTGGAAGCAACATTTGCAACATGACCTAAACAGTGTTGCTGGGGACAGAAAACCACAACAAAAACAAAATAATTAATGATACTTGTGACCATTTTTATTAGCCATAGTCCCTTTTTTTGCTCACCTTTCTGGTAATAATAGTAATTTTGGGAACTGTGGCTTCAGCGTATGCATAAATTAGTTTGGCTCCATGCCTAATAATTCCTCCATACTCTTGACTGGTACCTAGAGATAAAGAAAATACATTAAAAATGTATAAAATTCTGTTATAAAATTGACAGAATTGCTAGAATATTCAATATTACTATTTTTTTCTTTCTTTTGTATCTATTGTTATCAAGCTTTCAAAAATACAACACTGTTACAATAAAACATTTGTGTGACATAAGGCAGTCTTTAGTTTCTCTAAAACAGTTATTTTTTGTAGATGAAAATGTTTGTGATTTTTCTTCTTAATACTCCAGGTTACCATTAAAATCCTAAAAACCTTGAGGACTTGCTGTAATTCTCCTAAATATTTAACAAATTCCACCAAGAAGTCCATAAAGTGCAGATGGAATAGCAAAAAGTGTAGACCCTGATCAGACTGCTCCTTCAGGAGCAGTCTGATCTGGGTCTGCACTGTTTGCTAAGGCCTGCAGGAGCAGTCTGATCTGGGTCTGCACTGTTTGCTTAGGCGGATTTTTCTATCCCTGCCCCCCCAACACCCTACACCACACAGCCGTGATAGATTCTTATAGTCTACCACACTGCATGGGGATCAACCCTACATTGTCATAGAAAGGAGAAACCCCAAGACCAAGAATCATGCTCTGGAATGACAATTTCCAGAGGCCTACAAAATGCATGGGTCAACAATGTAGCCACAGACAAAACAGTATGATTCTAGTCTACACTGTCTGCCATGCTATTAATATTTGTTTGAGACACATTTATCAGAGAATTTTTAAGAAACTTAAAAATATTTAATTATGAAAACAGTTGGGTTTGTTCATGCCGAGTAAGCTAGTATTCTATTGGTTGAAATACAAAATCAATTATAATAAAATTTATATGCGCCTTTTCACAGTTAAAGCAAAGACGTTCTAAGAAGACTTCTAATTTGATTTAAGATTTTGCATCACATAGTTGCAATTATTGCATAATCAAAGCCCTGACAGCACTGGCGGGTCGAGTCTTTAGGCCAAAAAATCGTCCTGAACACACTTCGCGCTTGTGATTTGATCTAATGGCCTTCAAACTGTTAATTTAACACTTATCGTGCTGAATAAATTAAATTAGCAACACCCATTTCTGAATATCAACCAGTCAAGTTACTTGATACAATATATTTGCTCAATTCACAAACTGCATGACAAACAGTGTAGATCCTGATCAGATGGCCATCTGATTTGGATTTACACTGTTTGCAAAGACAGAGGTTGTCATGATCAGCAGGATAAGGGTTAATACTATACAATTCACTGCTAGAGCAGTTCTAGTCTTAACCAGTGCTTCAGCTGAAGTGCACGACCCGCCGGATGCTTTTAGCTTTATGAGTGTTACCATATATGGGTATGGTGGCCATTTTGGTCATGTGACCTGGACCTAAAACGGTTCCCCCAATAAATGCGCCTTATCGTAAGGAGCAAAAATATATCTTATACTTTAGTACTGTATTCTGAATCGTTTGCAGGATAAAATGCATTCTCACTTTTCCAATACAAAAGCATATGTGTCAAAGTTTGACCTAGGCAAAAAGAAGGTCAAGGTCAACCCAGGGTCACCATTTTAGCAATTTATGATGGGCCTACGTCCCAGATGCTATTTATCAAGTTGCGTGGAAATCTGCCCAGTGGTTCTGGAGAAGACTAGTTTTGAAGGGTTTTTACCATATATGGCTTGGTGGCCATTTTGGTCATGTGACCTGGACCCCATGAGCATATTTTGGTTTCCCCAATTCCATAGAGGCTCCATATGAAATTTGACTTCAATCGGCCCAACGGTTTTCCAAGGAGAAGCAGTTCAAAAATTTTCACATTTTTCGCCTCGGCGAGGCTATACTAAATAAAATGTAATATTTCGCAAGTTCATTGGTTAGATCTCATTGATATCTATCAGTATGCCAAAAATTGTTTAAATATTCCAAGCGGTTGAGCCACTATCACCAATTTTCACAAACGGGTTACGGACGGACGGACAGACAGACTGACAGAATGACACGGTGATTTTAGGGCACTCTTAGAAAATCAACAAACTTCAGTCGGGCGCTTTTTCTGCGGGTCGTGCAATAATTATGCTTCGAAAAAAAGGCTAGGTTAGTTAGTTTACCTGGCAGAAATCCTGGTACATCAACAAAGGTAACCAGTGGTATATTGAAGGCATCACAGAACCTCACAAACCTCGCACCCTTCACTGACGCATTAATGTCAAGACATCCTGAAAGAGAACATGACAAACCCATTTTAAATGGGGAAACCCAAAACTGAACATTGGCAAACAGTGCGGGTCCTGATCCGATGCCGCAGAATGCGGCATCCGATCAGGGCCTTCACTATTTGCAAAATGTTTAGCCATTTGCTAAATAAATCTCTATAAATAAATCATTATACCAGAACCCAATTGAAACCGAGAAATCCCATATTAGAACATTGGCAAACAGTGCAGGCCCAGATCAGCAGCATCTGATCAGGGCCTTCACTGTTTGAAATTATCGCAGGGTGATAGTAAAAATTATCACCCTCAGGCTTATGGGAGTTTTGTATGGGAAAGTCACATGAGGTATAATAACAATGATGTGGCCACAGCTGGAAAGTGGAAAGTGATCCCTATTCCTATGCATTTGGTACTTAGAATTATTGGAATACATGGAATTCCCAAGGGACTCAACAACAAGTTGAAATCAACCATTGTAAATGATGGGTTACTGAAGTTTCACTGTGCTGGTTAAAAGTCAGATCTTTACCTGCCGCTACTTTCGGCTGGTTGGCTACCATTCCCACAGTTCGGCCATTCATCCGAGCAAATCCTACGATAATATTCTTAGCATATTTCTCCATAATCTCAAAGAACATGTTGTCATCAGCTACCTGTGGAGTAATAATGAAAATAAGTTAGAAAACAAACATGGTAACTTGTATCCTTTAGACGGTAATTGAGCCGAAGCACAATTTCATTTCAAATACATTTGAGTATGTAATCTGACATCTAATTGGATAACATCAAATATTTTGTGACTGTATTCATGTATACTGTAATACACTGTTGGAAACCCGGCAGCACCATGAAACCTCCATTTTCATTGGCTGTTACCAGTAACTGGTTTTTAAATTATTAACTCATATAGCACTGGACAGCATCCTGTAGGCTGGGCCTTGTAGGTCCTATCAGGTGCTTCCCAGTGTAGGACTGCTAAGAGCAGTAGGAACAACTAATAACTTTTTTGGGACCAGGAACCATGTATTTGAAAAATTTCAGCCAAAAATTTGATGCCAATACATGCACATAACTATCAAGAACAAGATATATCCAGAGTATACTGGAAAATTGACTGTTGCCCTAATTTTTCAAAATACCTCAAACACTGTCACTGGATAACTCTTGAGTCATGATGGTCTTACATATAGAAAGTTCCAAGCACTTCCCTCACAGATTGAGATAATAATATTATGTAAACACAGTGATCACAGCTGCCTGCTATGAGGCGCACCACAAGTCTATAAAAGGAAAACTGCACATGTTCATACACACTATCCGAAATCTATAGGAACCACACTGACTATAAGCAATGTCCACAGGTCCTTTGGCATGTAACGAATGTCCATACACTTCACAATATGTAAATGTCTATATTCTGTGCATTATGCAGGTGTCATCCCTTATCTCCACAAAACTGACTATTATACGGCCAAAGGCACAAAGGGCAACAACCAAAACTAGCATTGAAAATAGCAAAAAAACACATGGTCCCAATGAAATACTAACAACTACTATATACTAATCTACAACACATAAATAAAAGGTAAGAATAATAATAATAATAATAATAATAATAATAATAATAATAATAAAAATAAAATTGGGCATGGGAGGGTGGGTGAAGCAACGCAGCGAAACAGGTCTAACACTTAGAACCACTTTCCAAGAACTGACGCTGCTAGGTCAAACTCAGCCACATGGCTTATCAGTTTAAAACTATTGGTCCCCCCTAATTAACCCGCGAATCTGATAGGTGCAGATTCTGGCTCTTACAACCCCCTGGGACACTGGGTGAAAACCCCCAAAATGCCGTGTGCAAAAGGAAGGTTCCCCACAGGTTTCTTACACGTAGGAAGACCTTGTTGTCAAGGAGACGGGGCCAACCAATGAAATGTGTCCCAGACCATAAAAGGGGGACCTAGACACTGTTATCCTCATCCCTGAAGGGGCCCTTGAAACTGCTATTCCAACCATACTAAACAAGCAGGGCCGATAGCACTGTAGAAACCTGAGGGGCGAAACTAACGGAAATAGACGTTCTAATTTAAAATAAGATTAACTTTTAATCTCTCTATTAAATTATTAACTTATATAGCACTGGACAGCATCCTGTAGGCTGGGCCTTGTAGGTCCTATCAGGTGCTTCCCAGTGTAGGACTGCTAAGAGCAGTAGGAACAACTAATAACTTTTTTGGGACCAGGAACCATGTATTTGAAAAATTTCAGCCAAAAATTTGATGACAATACATGCACATAACTATCAAGAACAAGATATATCCAGAGTATACTGGAAAATTGACTGTTGCCCTAATTTTTCAAAATACCTCCAAAGTCCCAAAAAAAGTAGAATAGTAAGTAGATATGCAAAGAAGTAGGGGGTACTTTATAAATGGTAATAATAGTAATAAAATAATAACGATAATAATAATAAAACAGTGTGGACATATTAGGCAAACAAGAGTAAATACGCAACATTATACATGTATGTAATTGTATCACAAAACTCTGTTCGTGGAAGTTGGCTTCAGCCTAGATCTATGTGACTTTGTTCCTTTTTGTAACAGACAGGAACTGGCTTGTGCCCCGTCCCATAGTCGCTGCCACTTGTTGCCTCAAACGGAAAGATGGCTGAAGGTACCTTTCACAAGCATTGCTTTTCCAATCGCCCTGAAGTTTGATCAAATCCACTGGGAGCCCACATTGCAGTGCATATGATGCCCCCCCATGCCTAAAACTATGCCCTGAAAATTTACTCGGTGGGAAACCCAATACATGTAAGAGGTCATGTAACTTAGACATAAAAATAGGCTGTGTGAGTGGCAAAAATTTCGTGCTCTTCTTATACTGAAACAAAGGTGCTGGGGAAGAAGGGGCTGGGAACTCTAGGGACATACCCAATAAGGCGCTACTTGGGCAAAATACTGAATTTGAAATGCGGGGCAAAGGAATATCCAAGACACGCTCTTGGAATTGGATTACTTTGGACCATCGTACTCGTAACACTGCCCCAGATTGTAAAAAGTTTACATCTGAAACACACAAGTGACGTACCGGATCGAAGGTATCCGGTGAGGGAATCAAAAGATTTGATTTACGAAAGAAGGAGTAGATCGCCACCAGACAAGCTGCCCAAAAGGTGCGGTCAAGACTGTCAGACACATTTAGCTTGGAAAAAATACCATGCAAGATGTCTAAAGTTATTGGTAGCTTTTGGGAAGAAGTGTCTCCCTTAACCCTACGAACTCCTTTCAAAATGGAGGACACATACCAGTTATGGTCTAATGGGTTAGGGAACCCTGCATCCACATGGAGGATGCGAACGATATTCAAATATTGACGAACAGAGGAAAAAGCCAAGCGACGAGATAAGTAAGCTATATACCGACCTAAATCATTCTGAGACAGTGGCACTGGGGGAATAGACATCTTATTACAAAATTCAAAATAAGCTAACTTTTGGGCATGGTAAGTCCGGGAAGTTGAACTGGCAAAAGTATGGCTTCGATAAAAGTTGACCTCAGTGTCCAGACGGCTGGCTAAACAGCTGCGAAACTCCCCATGATCTGCGATAACGGGGCTGGAACTAGTCCTTCGCTGACCCACACCTCCATCCAGGGAATCTGTCAAGCAGAAAATGAAGAGAGCTTAGGGACATGTGATTTGCAAGTGGGGTATAAGCTGTAAAGGGGAGTAGGGAGTGCAAATAACCTGGTAAGTGCAATCTACTGGCACTGTCGGCGGCAACGTTGTGGATTCCCTGAATGAACCTCGAGGTCAAGTGGAAATTATGGAAGGCGGAGAGCCAAAACAGGCGACGAAGGCATTTCATTACCACTGTGTTACGGGATGAGCCTTTATTAAGCGAAGCCACTGTGGCACTGTTGTCTGAGTAAATGATTATATGTTTGTTACGCCACCAAGGAGCCCAGCGTTGGGCAGCAAGAACCACTGCCAGTGTTTCTTTTTCATTGATATGAAAGGATGATGCAGCTGGTAGGTCTCGATTCCAGTTAAAATAAAACCAGTCGAGCCCAAAGGAGCCACCAGCTGCTTCATTGCAAGCATCTGTAAAGACACACTCATTAGGCTGCTTATCAAGGAGGGTAGAGCGCCCATTAAAGCTTGCCAAAAATTTTGACCACCAATGGAGTCTAGTTCGATTCCAAGAAAGGTGATAATATTGGTTGGGTCAGTAACCTTCCCCCAATGAATAGCAAATCCGAGCTTCCGGAGAAGCTGTATTAGGCAATTCAGTGCTGCAGCACAAATTTCTTTTGATTCAGCAATGATCAAAAAGTCATCCAGGTAGACGACCAAAAGGTTAAACCCCCGCCTTGCCATCATTCTCTTAACCGCCTGAGTCAATCGGTGAAAGATACCAGGACTT
The DNA here is from genome assembly GCA_963580285.1 of Lucinisca nassula. Taxonomy (NCBI): domain Eukaryota; kingdom Metazoa; phylum Mollusca; class Bivalvia; order Lucinida; family Lucinidae; genus Lucinisca; species Lucinisca nassula. The sequence goes on along the minus strand of CAUZLF010000221.1, from coordinate 33,437 downwards.
AGCTTTGCTCCAAATGGGAGCTTAGTGTCATGAAGATAAACCTCTTTACCACCAAGCTGCCACTTGAAGCCTGTTACCTTTTGACTTTGGGTACTGATTCTGACACTTCTGTAAGCGGAGCGCAAATCAACTTTTGCAAAGAAACAACCCTGAGTCATCAAGGAGGCCGCGTCATCCACTCTTGAAAACTTTTGATGCCAGTCAGTAGTGCAGCAATCATTCACGGCTTTACCAGGCGGCCTGGAACAATCATGGATGAGCCGAACCTCACCATCAGACTTAGGGATTGCTGCCATAGGGCTGATAATTGTTGGGAGAGTATTGCAGAAGACATAATTTCCTGCTTCAATCTCTCTTTTTACCTGATTGGAAGCCTTTTCATACAAAGGGCTGCCTGGTTTAATCGACGGATGGTCACTGCACTTTGCCTTAGCAATTTCCGCATCATCATCTATGATATCAAATCCATTTTTGATACCATGCAAAAGGAAATCTTTGTCCTGATCACCCTCAAGCTCAAACTCCCAAGCGGCTGGGTTGAGGCAAGGTAGGGGGTTAACCTGAATGTCTAGCTATTTTTCTGTTGCATGATTTATCGCGGAGTGGGACTGGCCACATCCTGGGATAATGCAAACATGTCGAAACTTACAATCTGAGAAACTACAACCCTTCTGTGAGTTGTAGTTCCTACAAACTGCAACCTCCGGTTTATTCCTCCCTTGTCTGCCGGGTTTGGTGCCAATTTGCATCTTTTTCTGCTGACCACCCGGAACCACTGGCCGGTCACGTGCCTGCAGGTGAATGTTAGACAAATGCTGAACATCTGTACCCCACCTGAACCTCAATGCACCCTGGAGTTTACGATACTCCCTGTCATAGTGGAGAACAGACACTAGGCTGTAGCGCTGGACCAGCTGACACACCTTGGTGGTATAGGACAAATAGTCCATTAATGCGGGCCCTTGCAATTTGTTTTCCCCAACTAATCTGTAAAGAATAGCCAAGTTTGCCACAGACCATTGACTAAGGGTCAAATTTTCTAGCCGAGGCTTTTTAGGTCCCGATTTTATTACTACTTGTTTCTCACCCTCGCCCCCAAGCACCACCTCTTCCTCAATGCTACCCTGAACGAAGTCACATATATCTAAGTGATTTGAAACCGACTTACCAGCTGCAGAGGAAAGGTGAATTTGGGGGTCACTCCATGAAGCTTGCGGGGGCATACTGGGGCCTGCAACGGCCGCAGAACAAGTTGACGCTGACAGTCCTTGTTGTTCGCGAAGTAATTGCTGGTATATATCGGCAGCATTGTTTGTTGCTGAGCTGTTCACGCCGTTGTTTGCGGTACCCAGACTAATTGCCGGAACCGCTTGCCTGTCTGATGATTGGAGCTCGACTGATGTATCCGTCCCGGTCTCTACGGCCTCCGCTGAATTTGCCCCCTGATCGACTGCTGTATCCCTGGAGGTTCGACTTGTAGTCTTGACCTTTAACGCTTCCGCAATGTGAAAGATCAGCCGACGCTGACCTTTGGGGATTCTGGGCGATACCAAATCTGACATGTCCACCAACGAAAGTGCTTCTAAACTGGTGTATCCCCTCTTCAGAAGTTCGTCAATTGCTGTCCGTGAGATATTATGTTGTAAACAAAAGTTTACCACCATTTCTTCATCAGATAAGTCCGGCACATTAGCCACTCCCGTGGCTCCTTGCATCGCGTTATTTTTGTCCGCCATTTTGTATGTAAAACAAAGACAGTTTTTAACCTGATTCACTGGTAATTTTAAACGCGGCGGCGGGCAAATTCGCCACAGAAAAAGCACTTTTCTTCCACACAGAAAGCTGAGCAATCAAGCATCCTATACAAGCGCGCCTCTTGGGGGCAACTGGCTTCTTTAATGTACTTATAAAGTTTTTCCTGTTTGAAATCGGACATCTCATACCAAACAGGTATCCGGAAAATTCGTCGCACTAAAGTTGCAATGTCTGCCATTCCCTTGCACAATTTAACAAGAATGTCCTTTTCTATCAATCCCTCGGTTTACACATATATTCTCCTCAGAAGTCCCGTACAGTTTAGCGTCTGTATTCTCAACTAAGTTGCCTTATTTAACCGCCATTGTTGGAATTTATTTATCTCCTTTTGTGAAGCAACGCAGCGAAATAGGTCTAACACTTAGAACCACTTTCCAAGAACTGACGCTGCTAGGTCAAACTCAGCCACATGGCTTATCAGTTTAAAACTATTGGTCCCCCCTAATTAACCCGCGAATCTGATAGGTGCAGATTCTGGCTCTTACAACCCCCTGGGACACTGGGTGAAAACCCCCAAAATGCCGTGTGCAAAAGGAAGGTTCCCCACAGGTTTCTTACACGTAGGAAGACCTTGTTGTCAAGGAGACGGGGCCAACCAATGAAATGTGTCCCAAACCATAAAAGGGGGACCTAGACACTGTTATCCTCATCCCTGAAGGGGCCCTTGAAACTGCTATTCCAACCATACTAAACAAGCAGGGCCGATAGCACTGTAGAAACCTGAGGGGCGAAACTAACGGAAATAGACGTTCTAATTTAAAATAAGATTAACTTTTAATCTCTCTAATACAGCTCATTGTGCTTGATGTTTTGGGAAAATATAATGATTATTTTAACAAGGGACATGAAAAAGTGCATTAAAATGGGGATAACTGAATTGAAAATTGTCTTTTGGGGATTTGTTTGTTTGATTTGAGGTTTAACTTCCCCGTCAACACTGTAAAGGTCATTTTGGAGACGTTGCTTCAAATTTTGTGGGACTCTTACCCGACATTGAGATGAAATGACATCTCAAGCCCTGTCGCCCAATGAAACCAATAGGTTTTATAAGCATGGACGGTCCGACACACACCGAAAATTTACTAATGCGTCAGTTAGCTGAGCTGTATATTGAGTCACGACTGTAAAAACACTGATTTACCTCCCCAAATGACAATTTTCAATTCAGTTATTCTTATTTTCAAGCAGAAATGGGACTTGACATCTCATGTGAATCATCAGCTAAGCAGATGATTCACATAAAATGTCAAGCCTTATTTTCATTGAAATAATGAAAAAAAAAAAAAAAATAGACTAGTGTCTGCTCTTAAATTTTCAATTTCTCCAGCACTCAAAGCATTAGCTCTTTTTCTGCTGAACATGATAACCCCTAACTTTGCAAACAGTGTAGATCTAGATCAGATGACTTCTCTCGAAGCCATCTGATCAGGATCTGCACTGTCATTATGTTTGTGAATTTTAACAAATACACTATTTCAAGCAATTTAACTGGCTCACAGTCAGAAATGGGAGTGGGTATTTTTTTATTCAGCAGGATAAGGGTAAAAGAAAAGAACTGGCTCCCCTTCTTCCATTTAAGAGTGGACCCTTTTGCGGCGGGAACCTGTTTTGCAGGAAGAGGAATTGACAGTTGTCTCGCTTGTAAAATACAGCAGGAATTATTCCCAGTTTAGTCATTTCCCAGTAGTGATTACTGAAGAACTATTTTTACAAGACATGGTTGATGGCAATACTCATAGATGAGATACAGAAAACGTCATATTACCATAAAAATGTTGCAGTATTTGACATTAATTTCGTATAATTTGTCTACGAGTCTGATTAAACCTTTTTATACAGGAAACACCAAAATGATTCACTGGCAAACAGTGTAGGGCCAGAACAGATGTCGCAGAATGCAGCATCTGACCTGGACCTTTACTGTTTTCAAACATTTAGCCATTTTTTCCAAAATCAATTTAAAAATAACACCACCTGACACGCCTAAATATGAAAATAGACTCCTGCTATATATAAGGTGGAATATTCCATTCAGTGCTAAATGGGTAAAGAAGTAGACACCATTTGGACCAGAACCAATGCGGAGCACTTATTTCACAAGGTTTTGGCAATGCTTTGGGATAGACAAACCTGTCTACAAAGGTCAGAATTATAAATTTAATTTTATAATCCTCATTCACAGGTGGCTGTTATTCAAAGGTTATAGTCTGTAAGTGAAGTAAGTATTAAATTTACTGCATGAATTCGGACAAACAGACCTGAGCGAAAAGTGTAGACCAAGATGGGATTCGGTGAAATAAAAATCGATTTTACACTCGAAAAATCAAATATCCTATATATGTACATGTAAATAAGGTATTTTCACTGTAGTTAGTCCTAAGGGCCTCATGGAAGATCAGCTGTTGCTAAAATTGTGTCACCCTCGTGAAATATAGATGATTATAGTTTTTATTATTATATCTTACCCCAGTTATGACATCTCTAATATCATAAGCTGCCGTCGTTTCAAGGGGGACAACTGTATCTAGACCTGGCACATCTCTGTCCCTGGAGTGAAAACAGAACATTTGAGTCAGCATCAATTGTGTGTTTGTGTTTTTTTTTGTTTTTTTTTGTTGTTGTTGTATGTCCCACCAACAGCTAAGGTCATACAGAGACAGGACCTCGTCCAAAAATCTGGAGAAGCCAGGGATTGAACCCAAGACCCTTGGTTTATGAGGCCAGTAGCATAACCACTGTGTCACAGAGGCTTCTCAGCATCAATTGTAAAGGATCCTTTTTGGGTCAGTTGTTTGTCAATCAACCCAAAGATACTAAGTGCAGTGGCATTACGGTGTTGTTGTCCACATGATACTCTACGTTGATTTGTTTGAAATTCAGGTACACCACAACTCTTTATAACACTATTAATGGGGTCCAAAGCAGAAACCGTGTTAGTTAAACAACCGTGTTATAGCCAAACAAAAATGTGAAGATTATACAGAAAAATGACCATAAATGGTCATTTTCCTATATAATCTTCACATTTTTGGGATACATCTTGAAACCGTGTTATATTCAAAACCGTGTTATAACAAACTGTGTTATAATGAAGTAGTTTTAAGCCGTATATTCTTGTCACTGTGATGTCAGAGTTCTGTGAAAAAGGGACATGGCTATTTGGCTCATGTGCAGGGACATTGGCAAACACTGTAGACACAGATCAGATGCAGCATAACATAGCTTCTGATCAGGGTCAAAAGTTTGCTCAAAAGACTGGATGAAATAGAATAGGACAATTCCGCTATTAAGACCACCTAAAATCAAGACTAAATCTGCTGTTGAAAGCTTATTGAGAAAGTTTCAGTTATTATTTCTGTGTGTTTTCCACACCCAGTGTCTCCAAATAAGAGACTACACCTTTGGGACTGTTCAAAATTGGTCTTAAGACAAGAATTTTAATGTATTAAATCTCACCAATGTACATTTTTCCTATTTGTTTAAGCGAACAAGTCATGTACCTTACAACTTCAAAGATGCCCAAATGCATCTTCACAATGTTTTGGAACTCAATTCTGCAGAGGTTATTATACGGAATTCGACAAGCAGTTAATCAAAGAACATCCTACAACAGATTTACCAAGGTTCATCACAGTCCCTGACAGGGGGAGGGTGATTGTTACTGAGTGGCAAGTAATCAAAGAACTTCCTACAAACAGACTTAACAAGATCATCACAGTCCCTGACAGGGGCAGGGTCCTTGTTACTGAGTGGCAAGTAATCAAAGAACATCCTACAAACAGACTTACCAAGGATCATCACAGTCCCTGACAGGGACAGGGTCCTTGTTACTGATTGGCAAGCAACCAAAGAACATCCTACAAACAGACTTACCAGGGATCATCACAGTCCCTGACAGGGGCAGGGTCCTTGTTACTGAGTGGCAAGTAATCAAAGAACATCCTACAAACAGACTTACCAGGGATCATCACAGTCCCTGACAGGGGGAGGGTCCTTGTTACTGAGTGGCAAGTAATCAAAGAACATCCTACAAACAGACTTAACAAGATCATCACAGTCCCTGACAGGGGCAGGGTCCTTGTAACTGAGTGGCAAGTAATCAAAGAACATCCTACAAACAGACTTACCAAGGATCATCACAGTCCCTGACAGGGGGAGGGTGATTGTTACTGAGTGGCAAGTAATCAAAGAACATCCTACAAACAGACTTACCAGGGATCATCACAGTCCCTGACAGGGACAGGGTCCTTGTTACTGAGTGGCAAGTAATCAAAGAACATCCTACAAACAGACTTAACAAGATCATCACAGTCCCTGACAGGGGCAGGGTCCTTGTTACTGAGTGACAAGTAATCAAAGAACATCCTAAAAACAGACTTACCAGGGATCATCACAGTCCCTGACAGGGGGAGGGTGATTGTTACTGAGTGGCAAGTAATCAAAGAACTTCCTACAAACAGACTTAACAAGATCATCACAGTCCCTGACAGGGGCAGGGTTCTTGTTACTGAGTGGCAAGTAATCAAAGAACATCCTACAAACAGACTGACCAAGGATCATCAAAGTCCCTGACAGGGGGAGGGTCCTTGTTACTGAGTGGCAAGTAATCAAAGAACATCCTACAGACTTACCCAGGATCATCACAGTCCCTGACAGGGCCAGGGTCCTTGTTACTGATTGGCAAGTAACCAAAGAACATCCTACAAACAGACTGACCAAGGATCATCAAAGTCCCTGACAGGGGGAGGGTCCTTGTTACTGAGTGGCAAGTAATCAAAGAACATCCTACAGACTTAACAAGATCATCACAGTCCCTGACAGGGGCAGGGTCCTTGTTACTGAGTGGCAAGTAATCAAAGAACATCCTACAAACAGACTTACCAGGGATCATCACAGTCCCTGACAGGGGGAGGGTCCTTGTTACTGAGTGGCAAGTAATCAAAGAACATCCTACAAACAGACTTACCAAGGATCATCACAGTCCCTGACAGGGGCAGGGTCCTTGTTACTGAGTGGCAAGTAATCAAAGAACATCCTACAAACAGACTTACCAGGGATCATCACAGTCCCTGACAGGGGCAGGGTCCTTGTTACTGAGTGGCAAGTAATCAAAGAACATCCTAAAAACAGACTTACCAGGGATCATCACAGTCCCTGACAGGGGGAGGGTGATTGTTACTGAGTGGCAAGTAATCAAAGAACTTCCTACAAACAGACTTAACAAGATCATCACAGTCCCTGACAGGGGCAGGGTCCTTGTTACTGAGTGGCAAGTAATCAAAGAACATCCTACAAACAGACTGACCAAGGATCATCAAAGTCCCTGACAGGGGGAGGGTCCTTGTTACTGAGTGGCAAGTAATCAAAGAACATCCTACAGACTTACCCAGGATCATCACAGTCCCTGACAGGGCCAGGGTCCTTGTTACTGATTGGCAAGTAACCAAAGAACATCCTACAAACAGACTGACCAAGGATCATCAAAGTCCCTGACAGGGGGAGGGTCCTTGTTACTGAGTGGCAAGTAATCAAAGAACATCCTACAGACTTAACAAGATCATCACAGTCCCTGACAGGGGCAGGGTCCTTGTTACTGAGTGGCAAGTAATCAAAGAACATCCTACAAACAGACTTACCAGGGATCATCACAGTCCCTGACAGGGGGAGGGTCCTTGTTACTGAGTGGCAAGTAATCAAAGAACATCCTACAAACAGACTTACCAAGGATCATCACAGTCCCTGACAGGGGCAGGGTCCTTGTTACTGAGTGGCAAGTAATCAAAGAACATCCTACAACAGACTTACCAAGGATCATCACAGTCCCTGAAGGGCAGGGTTCTTGTTACTGAGTGGTTTGTTTGTTTGTTTGATTTGAGGTTTAGCATCCTTGTCAACACTGGAAAGGTCATTTTGGAGACGTTGCTTCCAATTCTGTGGGACTTTTACCCGACATTGAGATGAAATGACATCTCAAGCCCTGCCGCCCAATGAGAATCAATAGGGTTTATTAGCATGGAAGGTCCCCCTTGCACCGCGGTTCCTGGACTGGCTTAGATCCTCTAAGCGGTTTACCAGTACTAGTGTGCAGGCCGGATTCAGCTCTGCGTGGAAGCATCATGCAGCCCATATATTTTTTCCAGCCCCTATGGGCTGGGGCCAGTTACTGACTGAGTGGCAAGTAATCAAAGAAAATCCTATAACCAGACTTTCCAGGGATCATCACAGTCCCTGACAGGGGCAGGGTCCTTGTTACTGAGTGGCAAGTAATCAAAGAACATCCTGCAGACTTACCAAGGATCATCACAGTCCCTGACAAGGGCAGCGTCCTTGTTACTGAGTGGCAAGTAATCAAAGAACATCCTACAGACTTACCAAGGATCATCATAGTCCCTGACAGGGCCAGGGTCCTTGTTACTGATTGGCAAGCAACCAAAGAACATCCTACAAACAGACTTACCAGGGATCATCACAGTCCCTGACAGGGACAGGGTCCTTGTTACTGAGAGACAAGTGATCAAAATATATCATACAAACAGACTTACCAAGGATCATCACAGTCCCTGACAGGGACAGGGTCCTTGTAACTGATTGGCAAGCAACCAAAGAACATCCTACAAACAGACTTACCAGGGATCATCACAGTCCCTGACAGGGACAGGGTCCTTGTTACTGAGTGGCAAGTAATCAAAGAACATCCTACAAACAGACTTACCAAGGATCATCAAAGTCCCTGACAGGGGCAGAGTCCTTGTTACTGAGTGGCAAGTAATCAAAGAACATCCTACAAACAGACTTAACAAGATCATCACAGTCCCTGACAGGGGCAGGGTCCTTGTTACTGAGTGGCAAGTAATCAAAGAACATCCTACAAACAGACTTACCAAGGATCATCACAGTCCCTGACAGGGGGAGGGTCCTTGTTACTGAGTGGCAAGTAATCAAACAACATCTTAAAAACAGACCTTCCAGGGATCATCACAGTCCCTGACAGGGGCAGGGTCCTTGTTACTGAGTGGCAAGTAATCAAAGAACATCCTACAAACAGACTTACCAAGGATCATCACAGTCCCTGACAGGGGGAGGGTCCTTGTTACTGAGTGGCAAGTAATCAAAGAACATCCTACAAACAGACTTACCAGGGATCATCACAGTCCCTGACAGGGACAGGGTCCTTGTTACTGAGTGGCAAGTAATCAAAGAACATCCTACAGACTTACCCAGGATCATCACAGTCCCTGACAGGGCCAGGGTCCTTGTTACTGATTGGCAAGTAACCAAAGAACATCCTACAAACAGACTTACCAGGGATCATCACAGTCCCTGACAGGGGGAGGGTCCTTGTTACTGAGAGACAAGTGATCAAAATATATCCTACAAACAGACTTACCAAGGATCATCACAGTCCCTTACAGGGCAGGGTCCTTGTTACTGAGTGGCAAGTAATCAAAGAACATCCCACAAACATACTTACCAGGGATCATCACAGTCCCTGACAGGGGCAGGGTCCTTGTTACTGAGTGGCAAGTAATCAAAGAACTCCCTCATCTGAAGAAGGGCATCAACATCGTTGTCGAAGGCTCTGTGGGCACATCCTTTAAAGGAGAGAAACTTCAATGGATCAAACACTCATTACGAAAATATGCCTTTTCAAATAAACAGTCGAACTTCAATGGCTCGAACCCATTTGGGACCATGAAAATTTGTCTGAGACAGCAGTAGGTCGAGCTATGGAGGGTTACTATTCGTGCCATAACAGGTGACATAAGTGAGATAATTGTGGGTGTTTGGTCTTCTATATTATAAATGTATGTTGTGTGTATTCATGAGTACACACAGCATACATTTGTAAGATAAAAGAAAAAAATCTCCCTACATTATTCATATATGGTTTTTGGAGGAATTTCCAGCAGACTCAAGAAAGGGTTCGACTCATCTATGATAAACCAGCCATCGGGTATTCGAGCCATTGATGTTCTACTGAATTGAGAATTTTGCCCTTAAAAATTAATCTTCCAAAGAAAAATTCTGATATTTTTCAGACATGTATTTCTGCTCTTAACAAGATTGTGGGTGCCTAACGAGTACCCACAATCTATGTTTTTGAGCAGAAATAAGAAAAATAATGTATACCCCTGTAAACCCCAGTTTTTGCTTTATGAAACTGGGTTTTGAGAGGGTCAAAATTATATATCGTATTCCTCCCATTTAGGACCCCTGTTCCTGTACATGTATGTAAGCAGTTAACCAGTACAGTGCACATCCTTTTTCAAGAAACTGACAACTGCCCTTCTTGAATCAGCTGAAGGGAGAGAATGACCAAAGAAATGATTTCATGATCAATCTCCACAAAAGAATGTTGCCTATACTGGCAGGTATCGAACCCGCATCCTTCTGATCACCATTCAAACGTGCATCTGACTGAGCTACAGAGGCTGGTGTAGGATAGTTTAGGGAGATTTATTTGAACTGACTGGCCTGTGCCAATAGTGTAGACCCAGATCAGACCCTACAGAACATGGTGTATCATCTTGGTGTATACAGTTTGCCACACAACCAGCTATTTTAGACACAAAATCATCATGCAGGTGGTAAATTCTACTTTTGTTTGTTTGTTTGATCTGAGGTTTAACGTCCCAATCAATACTGTATGGGTCATTTTGGAGATGTTGCTTCCAATTTTGTGGGACTTTTACCCAACACTAAGATGAAATGACATCTCAAGCCCTGTCGCCCAATGAAACCAATAGGGTTTATAAGCATGGACGGACCGACTCGCACCGCTTTGCGTGTGCAGGCTTAGATCCTCTAAGCACCAGTACTCGTGTGCAGTCAGTTTCAGCTCGGCGTGGAAGCATCAAGCAGCCCATCTATTTCTTCAAGCCCCGACGGGCGGGGCGTTGAGTGCCAGTACACAGTTTTGCCACTCAACCAGCTATTCTAGACACAACATCATCATGCAGGTAGTTAATTCTACTTGTTCGAATTTTAGCCCTTCCCTTGCTGAATATCCAGTTTAGCCACACCCATTTCTGACTTTGAACCAATCAGATTACCTGATGTAATTTATTCTTACAAATTCATAAATTGAAAGGCAAACAGTGTAGATCCTGATCAGATGGCTTCTTCAGAAGCCATCTGAATTGGATCTACACTGTTTTCAAAGATAGGGATTATCGTGAACAGCAAGATAAGAGTTAGAACAAGTTTGATATAAGATCTGAGGTGTCTGAATACTTAGCCCTTAAGCTGCTGAGAAAACCTTCATCTTAACCATTGTCCTGCTGAATATTTAAATATGCCACACCTCCTACTCATTATCAACCAATCAGATGACTTGATGCAAATTAATGCAACAAATTCATAAACTGAATGACATTGCGATTCGAACCACGTCTTCCTCCGACAGGTGCAGGTTAGGTGGTGAAACAAACTGAGAATGTTGCTGCATCTGTTGTAACATTTGCAGGGAATGCGCCAGGTTGCTCACGTTAGCCATTGGTTGCTGATGCTGTTGAAAGTTCATGTTTTGCTGAGGAGACTGAGGGGTGAAGAACCCGATTCCCGGCTGTCTGGGGTTTAACCCAGGAGTATCTTGAAATTGTGAAGAGGGGTCGTTACCGGGTTGGAAACCGAAACCCTGAGACGGGTCACCCATGATAGATTGTTGCTCCTGAGAGCCCATGTATGTGCCTGAAGTCAATTCACCACACTCAGATGCAGATTCAGACTCTAATTCTGGTAGGTCTGGTAACGCGGACAAAGATAACTCTTTCTGTTCAGTATATACCGGATCAACAATAGTGTCAGTAATATCAGAAGTGTTGGTTTTGGAATTAGTTGCTGAAGCTGACAGGCGATACTTCTTAGGGGATGACAAAGACTGTGGTGAAGATTTATTTCTCTGGCGTTTATTTTTACCTTTCCTTGTCATCACTCATTGACCAAGACTGATATGAAACGCATGACTGAATGTTAGAGTCTTTACAGCAATACGATTTTGACACGCCACCTTTTAAAGATGCCTCAAAAGTGTCTTTTCAATGTAACTATGATTTTACAAAGTTCATTTCTCAACTACGGAAAGTTTGTAAAGTCTCTTACATGAAAACTTATTCCTTAGGATTCCTCCAAACTATGGTTTTATCTCACATTTTTACTCTCACTTTTTTGTTTACTTTTAACTAGTCACATGATTTTTGATATACATTGTTTGAAAGATAAGACATATCCGGGCTCAGCAGGACAAGGGTTAGGACACAACATCATCATGCGGGTAGTTAATTCAACTTGTTCGAATTTTAGAAGATCTGAGTTGTTCAAATACATAGCCCATAAGCTGCCGAGAGAAACTTCATCTTAAAATCTTGTCTGTTTTTGTCGTCTGCTGAATCTTCTTCCAAACTTTTCAAGCATATTTTTCTAACATGCAGACAAACAGTGTGGAGCCAGATGCAGGCTGATATATAAAGGGAATGAATACACCACATTGGGAACAACTGTTTTAAAGATATTTTTTTAACCTTTTTTGTACCAAATGGAATCTTCCTCCTTATATATAGCAGGAGTCCATTTAAAAATTTAGGGCTGTCAGGTTGTGTTTTCTTCAAAATTTACTTGGAAAATGGCTGAACTTTTTGCAAACAGTGTAGGCCCTGATCAGATGCAGCATTCTGTGGTATCTGGTCTGGGCCTGCACTGTTTGCCACTTACCCCTTTTGGGGTTTCCGGTACCAAATGGGTTAATACATGTATATTTTCGGTTTCTTTTTCAATTAGAGGTCTACTCTTAAAAGGAAAGAATTTCAGGAGCATATTCTTCAAAACATCCTTCAAGAGCAAACCCCTTTTTGACAGAGGATAACATGAATAAGGAATTAACCCTTATCCTGCTAAATATTCAATTTAACCACACCCATTTCTGACTTTGAACCAATCAGATTACTTCATGTAATTTATTCCTACACATTCATAAATTGAATGTCAAACAGTGTAGATCCTGATCAGATGGCTTTTTCAGAAACCATCTGATCTGGATCTACACTTTTTGCAAAGATGGGGGCTGTCGTGAACAGAAGGATAAGGGTTAAAAGTCCCTTTGAAAAAATGGTGACAAATATGTCTCTATAAAATAAAAGAAAAAAAAAATGAAAATAATGTCTGCAAATGTTATGATTGGCAGTTGAAGGGTTAAAGGACATGTAGTGACTGTGTGTTCATGTTACCTGAGACGGTGGTATGTGTTTTAGCTCCGCCCAGCTGCTCTTGAGTCACATCCTCATTGGTCACAGACTGAAACGAAATGAATATTCATAAGCCAGATTCATACCAGAGTGATCGCAGTGATATGATTTTGTTTGTATTCACACTTAACTGTAATCCTGCTGATTTAATCATCATGTTACCAGGTCTGTGTATTAACCCTTATCTTGCTGAATATTTTACTTAGCCACACCCATTTTTGATTTTCAGCCAATCAGATTACATGATATAATGAGTTTGTTCAAATTCACAAACTGAATGACAAACAGTGTAGATCCTGATCAGATGGTTTCTTCAGAAGCCATCTGATCTGGATCTACACTGTTTGCAACGATAGGGGCTGTCGCCAACAGCAAAATAAGGGTTAAACACCCCCTTAAACTCCACTTTATATAGAGAAAACTGGGGTCTATGGGGGTATACATTATTTTTCTTATTTCTGCCCCAAGACATAGGATGTCGGTACTCGTTAGAATTGCCTCATTGAGGTGGTTCTAACGAGCACCCACAGCCTATGTTTGCAGTACAAATAAGAAAAATACCACAGATTTTTTAAAGAATAGCCATTTCGGAGATGTGAAAAATGCACTATGTTGTACGTCTGTGTTATCATAATGTCAATTCAGCTGCACCCATTTCTGACTTTCAACCAATCATATAAAGTGACCTAATTTATTCCTACACATTCACAATCTGAACATCAAAGAGTGTAGATCCTGATCAGATGGCTTCTGAAAGCCATCTGATCTTAATCTACATAATTAGTGTTTTCAAATATACTGTTACTGTGGTTCAGCCCTTCATGAGTTAAGGGGTACCAATCCAGACCAGACTGATACCTCTGGTGCAAATACAAATCCGAACCATGGCATACATTACTGCGGCCATAATTGCACAGATCAAGTCCTAGTGTGATCGAATGGTTGTTTTGGAGTTTAACTACCTGGGGCCAGTTGTTCAAAACTGAGTGAGTGTGTGTTTGAGTTTTATGTCTCACCAACAGCTAAGGTGCGGCCTCAGTTAAAAAGACTCATCCGAATGTCTGGAGAAGCCCTGGATTGGTCCTGCGATCTCTGGTTTACAAGGTGTTCAAAACTAACGATGTCATGAACTAACGTAACATTAAAACTTTTATCATTCAATATGGTGAAAATACTAATATTTTTGCTGAAAAAATGTGAGCAGCTTTTGCAAATGCAAAAGCTGCACACATTTTTTCAGCAAAAATACTAAAATTTTAGATATTGAACTGGCTAGAATGGTAAAACATTTGACCAGTAACGAGCTCGTTAAGCTAACGAGGCTTTGAACAACTAGCCACTGGTCAACTTAACCATTTACCTAACCTCATTCCGGGGCAGGCTTAGATTTAAGCTGTTAACCCTTGTCCTGCTGAGCCCGGATCTTTCAAACAATGTAGATCCAGATCAGATGGCTTCTGGAGAAGCCATCTGATCAGGATCTACATTGTTTGTCCTTCAGATTGCAAATTTGTTGCAATAATTTGCATCAAGTAATCTGATTGGTTGATAATTGGTGGTGGGTGTGGCAGATTGAAATATTCAGCAGGACAAGGATTAACCAGTAAACTGCACGTTCTTTCACCATGACATGTTTGTTTGATTTGAGGTTTAATGTCCCTGTCAACACTGAAAAGGTCATTTTGGAGATGTTGCTTCCAATTTTGTGGGACTTTTACCCGACATTGAGATGAAATGACATCTCAAGCCCTGCCGCCCAGTGAAACCAATCGGGTTTATAAGCATGGACGAGCCGACTCGCACCGCTTTGCCTGGGCAAGCTTAGATCCTCTAAGCTGTTTACCAGTACTTATGTGCGGGTTGGTTTCAGCTCTGCGTGGAAGCATCATGCAGCTCATCTATTTCTTCAAGCCCCAATAGGCAGGGGCCGTCGCTTGAGTTCTGCTTCAGCAACAATTTCTACACTGGTTCAAAGCAGGGCATACAAAGGCTGGTTCTTGTTTCGTACTGTGTTTGATCTTTAAGTCTGTTAAAATACTTAGAGGCTATTAGGTGGTGCCAAAATTCTTGTTTTGAATTCTTTTGTTTGCTAACTACTCTTCTGATTATTGTTTCAGTAGTTATTACAGAACTGAGAAAATTTGATAAAATCTCAAATTACACCACAACCTCTTTATAGCACTATTAATGGGGTTCAAAGCAGAAACCATGTTAGTTAAACAACCCTATTATATCCAAACAAAAATGTATAAACTACATGTATATAGAAAAATGACCATTTATGGTCATTAAAAATTTTTTCTGTTACATCTTCCAACTCTGTGATATTCAAAATCATTTTAAATCAAACCGTGCTATAACAAGATTGTGGTGTACTGTAAAAATCTTAAGGATTTGCTGTACTTCTCCTAAAATTTTAACAAATTTGTTTCATGATACAACAAGGAGTCCAAAAGGTGTAGACAGAATGGCAAACAGTGTAGACCCTGATCAGACTGCTCCTTTGGGAGCAGTCTGATCTGGGTCTGCACTGTTTCCTAAGGCCTGTCTGTCCCAATATTTGGGATCATTACGGTATTACAAAGTACCATCTGTCTGCATCATACATTGCATTTCTTCAGTTATGATGCACCTATCATTGTTTTTCCTTAGAGGGGGTGGGATGGGGGTAGAGAGGTGGCATGGTGGGTGCAGGGTTGGGTTGGTTGGGGACACCCTTTGGATTAGACATATTATCCAAATAATCCCAATTAACCCTTGAGAATCTGACAGAATAAGAATATTTTGAGACAGGGACTTGGGGCATAATAAGTCTTAGATATACATGTACATGTACCTAACCTGGACATTCTACAAGAAAGCATCTATTATCTAGAAATGCTTTCAGAGGAAAACAATGTTCCCCCACCATAATATATATCTAAAACACCCATTTGACTTATATACTAGGTTAAGGTCACCTAAACATGTAAGCTGCAAACAAGCCATTTTTGGCCAAAAACTGACAGTTTTCAGGAGCCTGTGACTTAAAAAAAAAAAAAAACAGCCATTAAAAAGCTCAGATAACCAGAATCTAATCAAATTCAGTAGACTGTAATTAAATGTTGTACCATTGGTTTGACCAACATTCATCAATTCTTAAATGACATAGGGTACAGATAAGCAATTTTTGGCCCCAAAAGATAAGGTTTCGGGAGCCCTTGACCTTAGAGTGGAAACAAGCCATTTTGGACCCAAAACTGAATTTTTGGGGGGCCTGTGATCTTGAAAAAAAGGTCAAGGTCACCAAAATCTAATAAAATCTGCGGTATTTTGTAATGATATATTGTACCAAGTTTGACTAAAATTTATCAATAGCTTAATGAGATAGATTGCAGATAAGCCATTTTTGGCCCAAAATTGAGTTTGGGGGGCTTTTGACCTTGATAAAAAAGTCAAGGTCACCAAAATCTAATTAAATGTGCAGTATGTTGTAGTGATATATTGTACCAAGTTTGATTAAAATTTATCAATTCGTTAATGACAAGCCAGTTTTGGGTCCAAAATGACTGTTTTGGGGGGCCTGTGACCTTGAAAATGAGGTCAAGATCATCATTACCTATTGACTGTTTTCCCCAATCCTAATGATGTAACTGTGCAAGTTTGGTCAAAATACATCCATAGGTTCAGGAGATATAGTGCTTCAAAGAGGCTATGCCGATGCCGACACAAATGGGATCCGCACCAAAGAACAATATGTCCCCCTCCCCTCTGGTGGGGGGACATAATTATAATCCTACAGTGTTTATATTTTTCGACACAAAATTGTGACCCAGTTTTCAAAACTGTCTAATCTCACCATCCCCAACATTGACCAGTGCATTATAGACAGTATGTCAGAGTCTCTGACATAGGTATGTTATTCTAGCAGAGGTAAAGCAGTTATCAATTTCTGGTGTTTACATTTCTCTGTCAGAAACATTAATTAACACAAATGAGATTCCCAAATACTTTCAACTCAACTGGTGATCATTAGGAACTCCTAAAATATGAAAAGGAACTAAAGTCCCTTTATGATGCTTCTGTTGGGAGCCTCAGGGGCGTAGAACCTAATGCAAAAGCATAGCTGTGTACACATTGAAGAAGAAGGAGGAGAAGAAGCACTGATACTGGCTTAATTGACATAAATTAATGTATTCATTCAAATTCACCTACTGAATGACAAACTGTGTAGATCCTGATCAGCAGAAGCCATCTAATCTGGATCTACACTGCTTGCAAAGGTACGGGTTATCGTTTTTGTGTTGGCAGGACAATGGTTAATGATTCAATAAGACTGCCAACTTGGACTGGCGGTAGCTGCTACCGCAAGTGCCAGTTTAAGATGCTAAGAAAAAAACTACATCTGAAAATGTCATCTGCTTATGGCATCTTCTTGCAAACTTCTCAAAAATATTTTTGCACACAGGCAAACAGTGTGGACCCAGGACAGACTGCTCCTAGAGGAGCCGTCTGATCTGGGTCCACACTCAGACCGGTCCACACTGTTTGCAAAAATGACTTTGAAAGTCACCGGCAGAGGACAAAGCAGATGAGGATTGTCGCGATTGGCATTTTATGGGGTAACAAAAGAATGAACAGACGGACCAAGTTACAACAAACCGACGAACTTTAGACTTAGCTATACACTGATCCGCAACAAGAAAAACGTCAAATGGCATTAATTGGACGGGTTTTTCAGGGGTAACCAAAAGGTAAACCAGGACAGGGACGCCCGGCCGGCCACCCGCCCGCCCGCAAGGGCATCTCTATTCTAAAGGATGGAATTTTTCCTTGAAAAACCGTCCAATAAAACTGATTGAGACTGACTGAAACCTCCAAACCAAACTAATCCAGCCAAACCCACCCCAACCCGAACCCACCAAAAAACTTAGATATACTAACTGAACTAATTGAAATAAATAAATAAATTTCTTCTCATGTATCTTTCAAATACTTTTCTGCCTAAAAACATTCTTCTCCCTCTAACATACAGTAGCAGTTTTTGCAGCAGTCATACATTGTAATTCTATCAGAGAGGCCTGATAACATTTAATAAAGTAGGCAATTCCAAGTGTGTTTTGATAGGTTTCTCTGATAAGACAGCCTCAGACTTTGATACACTGATATCAAAACCATCCCAAGTGTAGTTACAGCTTTATAAGATGTAGCTGACAGTATAGTGAAATTCCTCTATAAAGATCGGCTTAAATGTTTGCTGAAATTTGTAAAAATGACATTTTTGGAAGGGATGTTAGGGGTTTCAGATTTTTTTCAGTCAGGTTTCAGATTTGTTCAGCAGTCCTCCAGTCTCATGCCACTTTTTTTTCAGTCAGGTTTCAGATTTGTTCAGCAGTCCTCCAGTCTCATGCCAGTGGCATGAGACTGGAGGACTGCTGAACAAATCTGAAACCTGACTGAAAAAAAATCTGAAACCCCTAACATCCCTTCCAAAAATGTCATTTTTACAAATTTCAGACAAAAACAAGTAACTTTGAAAAACACATTTTAACCCTTATCTTGCTGTTCACGACAACCCCTATTTTTGCAAACAGTGTAGATCCAGATCAGATGGCTTCTGAAGAAGAAGAAGCCATCTGATCAGGATCTACACTGTTTGTTATTAAGTTTATGAATTTGTAGCAATAAATTACATTAAGTAATATGATTGGTTGATAGACAGAAATGGGTGTGGCTTAAATGAATATTCAGCAAGATAAGGGTTAAGGCTGGCATGAGACTGGAGGACTGCTGAACAAATCTGAAACCTGACTGAAAAAATCTGAAACCCCTAACATCCCTTCCAAATATGTCTATTTTTACAAATTTCAGACAAAAACAAGTAACTTTGAAAAACACATTTTAACCCTTATCTTGCTGTTCACGACAACCCCTATCTTTGCAAACAGTGTAGATCCAGATCAGATGGCTTCTGAAGAAGCCATCTGATCAGGATCTACACTGTTTGTTATTAAGTTTATGAATTTGTAGCAATAAATTACATAAAGAAATTTGATTGGTTGATAGACGGAAATGGGTGTGGCTTAAATGAATATTCAGCAAGATAAGGGTTAAGACTGGCATGAGACTGGAGGACTGCTGAACAAATCTGAAACCTGACTGAAAAAATCTGAAACCCCTGACATCCCTTCCAAAAATGTCATTTTTACAGCTTTCAGACAAAAAAAAGTAACTTTGAAAAACAAATTTTGAAACCAAATAATCTGAAATCTGCCAAAAATCTGAAAAGTCTCATGACTTTGTTTATTTGATTAGAGGTTTAACATCCCTGTCAACACGGTATAGGTCATTTTAGAGACCATTTTGCTTCCAAATTTGTTGGACTTTTACCCTACATTGAGATGAAATGACATCTCAAGCCCTGTCACACAATGAAACCAATAGGGTTTATCAGCATGGACGGTCCGCCTCGCACCGCGATTCCTGGAAGGCTTAGATCCTCTGAACGGTTTACCAGTACTAGTGTGCGGGCCGGATTCAGCTCTGCCTGGAAGCATCATGCAGCCCATGTATTTCTTCAACCTGCTTAAATTTAGACATTCTGCTCAGGAACGGATAATTCTCATATGCATACCCATTCAGTACCAGAGACCCAAAAACGTGTACCATGGCAAACAGTGCAGGCCCAGACCAGACACCGCAGAACACGGTGTCTGATCAAGGCCTACACCGTTTGCTAAAAGTTCAGCCATTTTCTGAACAAATTTTGAAGAAACCACAACCTGACACCCCTAAATTCTGAAATGGACCCCTGCTATATATTAGGAGGAAGATTCCATTTGGTACAAAAAGGGTTAATCTAGACATTCTGCTCGTGGACAATTATTTCTCATATGCTCCAGGCTGATTCTTCTGCTTTAACCCATAAAATGCCAATCATGGCAATTGCCGTATGCTTTGCCATCTGTCAGTTACCTAAAAAGTAATTTTTTGCAAACAGTGTGGACCCAGATCAGACTGCTCCTACAGGAGCACTCTGATCTGGGCCATCACTGTTTCCCAGTATGCAAAATATTTTTAAAACGTTTGAAAAAAAAAATTCAGCAGACGACATAAGCAGACTACATTTTCAGATGTAGTTTTTCTCAGTGTCTTAAGGGTTAAAGGCATGTTTTGAAGGTTTCTCCCCCTGTGAAAACAGTTCAAGAACTTGAAGTTTGTTCTTGAACTCTTCTACCGAGGCAGGCAAAAGGGCTTTTAATGAATGAATGAATAAATGAATGGTTATTATAAAGTAGAATAAAAGAGTTCCAGTATTTTTTATTATCACTTTAGTTTTATAACACAAATCTTTTATTTATTTATTAAAAATAAATATTTAAGAAAAAGATCAGCTCTGTGATTTGTTGAGTAATAAATCACAGTTTGGAGGTCAGTTGAAAACTAGATCAAATCACGAGTGCGTAGCGCGTGTGATTTGTCTACTTACAACTGACTGACAAACTTTGAGTTATAAATTACAGTCCAGAGCTGATCTATTTCGATTCTAACACGCTGAAAATTGGCAATGATGTTGTTGTTTCCTTTAAAATCTCACAATTTTCGCCATTGTTAGAAGAAATCCTGCTAAAATTATCGACTGAAATACACGCATTTATACCCTTTTCTAATGTTCTCGATGCGAGAAAATGACGTCGACTAGTGAAGTAATAAATTGGGAGTTTTTAATGACGTCAGCTCTTCCGAGCTGTGATTTGTTTCAGAATAAAACACAGTTATTTAGCTATAGGTGTGCTGTGTTAGAATTATTTATTTATTTATTTACATGTATTTATTTTATCAGACATCACTATAATGCTGCACCATGGGAACAGGATCACCCCAACAGAACTGAACTTTATTATCTCAAAACTCAGGCCACGCAGAGGTGGCGTAAGAGCATATACAAACAGACAGATGTCAACAAAAATATTTACAAGCTATACATAACATAGTATATACATATGAAGCATTCAACGGCCCCCGCCCATAGGGGCTTGAAGAAATATATGAAATATATGGGCTGCATGATGCTTCCACGCAGAGCTGAATCCGGCCCGCACACTAGTACAGGTAAACCGCTTAGAGGGTCTAAGCCTCTCCAGGAACCGCGGTGCAAGGCGGACCGCCCATGCTAATAAACCCTATTGGTTTCATTGGGCGACAGGGCTTGAGATGTCATTTCATCTCAATGTCGGGTAAAAGTCCCATAAAATTGGAAGCAGCGTCTCCAAAATGACCTTTACAGTGTTGACGGGGACGTTAAACCTCAAATCAAACAAACAAAATGAAGCATTCAAGATGTAAACGTGCTCATAATCTTTTTGACAAATTCTGAAAGCTTCTTAAGTATCACTAAATTGTCAGAGCAAAGTAACTCTTTAAATTTTATCATGTTAGGTCTTATGTAAAAATAAGGTTTCAGGAGACGCTTTCGTTCTGACTCAAAGAACTTGCAACATAGAAGGTAGTGAAACTCGTCGCCAATATCTGTTTTTGTACATAATTTACATTTCCTTTCATCTAGCGGGATATTTTCCCACCGACCCGTCTCGACCGGCAATCTGTGGTTACTTGTTCTGAACTTTATGATGGGTAAATAGTGTTTTGGACCAAGCTTTGATAAGTAGTTTTGAAAAGTAAGATCTTGCTTGAAACTAGAATAAAGTTTACCTTTTGACGAGTCATTAAGTTTTTGAACCCACGCTTGTATGTGTAAATCAAATAGCGTTCGGGATATTGACATCTTGACAGATCTGGGATTATCGACAAAATTTTTGTAAAAAAGATCTAAGCGACCGACAGAAATGAGGATGTCTCTGATACACCGTATCCATTTGTGTTCGTAAATTCCTGAATTATAGTCATGTAGCATTTTTTGGTATAATATCTTTGACAGTTTAGTCTCTTTTCCATTTACAATGGATAGCCAAAAGCCAATCATTCGTGTTTTTACGTTAATTTCAATTGGTTTACGTCCTAGTTCGGCATGTAACATATAAGAAGGCGTGCTTTTCCTAAGGTTTGTTATTCGCCTTAGAAACTCATTATGTAGATTTTCAATGAGCTGTATATTCTCAAATCCCCAGACTTCGCATGAGTATAAAGCAATAGGTAAAATAGTGTGATCGAAAAGGTGTAGCTGCAAATCGAGAGGAAGATTCAGATTTCGCGCCCTTTTATACAAGAGATGCAGGGCCTTTCTAGCCTGATCAACATTATGTTTCCTAGCTTTATAAAAACTTCTAGTTTTCGTGAAAACAACACCTAAATATTTAAAGTCATTACAGATAGCAATGGTGTTTTCGCCAAGTTTGAAGTTAAACTTATCGTCATTACGTGTTCCGAAGACAAGAATTTTAGTTTTATCGAAATTTATGTCAAGTTTCCAGATTTGTGAGTACTCAAAGAATGTGTTCAAATTGTTTTGAAAATTAACTTCATCAGTCCCAAAGATTACAGTGTCGTCAGCATAAAGCAAAATAAATATTTTGATATAAATGCTAAGGTCAGCATCCGACATTTTTAGATTTATACCATTGCAGTTATTCTCTGTAAGAAAACTTTCCAAATCATTCAAGAACAGTGCAAAAAGAACAGGCGACAGATTTTCACCTTGTCGTACCCCTCTATAGCTTTGGAAGAAGGTAGAGTCGGATCCATTAAAGGACACACACGATTTTATTTCCTGGTACAGGTTGTAAATTATGCGAAAGAAATTTCCTTTGATGTTATGCTTAAGAATTTTTGTCCATAAACCAACACGCCAAACAGAATCAAAAGCCTTGCTGAAATCAATAAATGAACAGAAAAGTTTTGTCTTTGTAGATTTGAGTATTTCAATAAGCGCGTGAAGGGCAAAAATGTGGTCAGTGGTTGAATATCCCGGCCTGAAACCAGCCTGGTTTTCATCTAGAATGTTGTGGTGTTCGAGAAATTTGTGGAGCCTCATATTTAAAACAGACGTAAAAAGTTTCCCAAAACAGCTCAATATAGTTATTGGCCTATAATTTTCTGGCTGAAGGGGGTCGCCTTTGTTTTTATAAATAGGTTTAATTATGCCTTCAAGCCAAGAATCGGGCAAAATGCCTGACTCGAGAATGAGATTAAAGAAGCTGTTATATAAAGGTAACATTATGTCCGATGTGCTTTTGATATATTCGTTAATTATGTGATCGTTGGAACAAGCTTTATTGTTCTTCAATGAATTTATACATTTTAAAATTTCAGAGTCAGTAATTTGAGAATTTAAAATGACATCATTATCATTTTCTGAAAAATTTAAATCATCGTACACTTGTTCATTATTCGAGTCGATTTGCTCGTTTAGATCCTTAAAAAAGTTATAAAGAGCGTCAAGTTCAATTTCATTTTTATTCTTTTGTTTCTTTCCAATCTCATTTAAAATTTTCCAGTAGTCCTTTGGGTTTTTAGATTTCAAGTTTCTTAGTTTCTTTTGGGCGGTTTTGTTGTATTTTGCAATGTAAAAATTTATTTTTCGCTTGTATATTTTACTGGCTTGCAGAAGGTTTAGTTTAGTACTTGGAGAAGGTAACTGAGTGTGTCGTTTTTTAGCGATATGATACTTTTTTCGAGCTAGCCCACACTGTTTGCCAAACCAAGGCTTTTTACTATTTTCCCGCCTAGAGTTAATGTTCACGGGAATGCAAGAATCTGCAGACTCTTCGAATATAGCGGAAAACATGGAGCAAATTCTGTTTACATTTTCTCTGTTTACAGATAACATATTACCTTTTGACTGTAAAATATGACTATGTAAATCTTGTACTTTGACCCGATCTATGTTTTGGGCAAACATTATTTTTTTCTCTGCAGGTAGCTTTGGTCTATGTTTCTTTGCATGGGTATGGGGTTTGTATTTGTTTAACAAAGCATTATGAAGAGTGAGTGATGTACTTATTAAACAATGACCATCGGAATAAAGGTGGTCTAGTTCAGTGACACTGAATGTGTCGATAAAATGTACGGCATCACAAGAGACAATAGAATAATCAATTACTGATTGACCGCGAAACGTCATTGAACCAACATTTTTATCGGGACCACACCTTCCATTAAGAATGAACAAGTTATTTGATTTACACATGTCAAGGAGTAGGTAACCCTCATTATTTACTGTGGTGTCCTGTGAAACACGGTTTCTAGATAATTTAGAAACGTCCAATTTAGAAGAGATATTATAATTGTTCGAGTATACATCAGGATCAATTAATTCTGATAAGAAATCATCAGGTTCGATAAAATCCGGCTTGTCGTACGTTCTTGCGTTAAAATCGCCCATCAGCAAGATATAATCATGTGAGATACACGTTTCAGACACTTCAGCGTGGAACAAATCGATTTCATCATTTGTATAGAACCTTGAGTCCCTAGGTGGGATGTAGACTGCGCCAATAAAAATATCATCATTCATGTTGAAAGCACGTTTGTCCAGCTTAAGCCATAAAACGTAATCTGACTCTGAGTCTACGACTGAAACATGCTCAGAGATAGTCTCTTTAACAAAAACGCCAATGCCACCACTTTTACGAAAACATTTCTGCTTTCGAGACTGTGATATAAATTCGTACCCAGACAGTTTGATTTCATCATAAGCATCTAGCTTTGTTTCGCATACGCAAAATAAATCATATTGATTAACCAAACCACTAAATTCAGGGTATTGCACTTTACGCCTTAGACCACATACATTCAAAGAGGCGCATTTAAGTTCTTTGTTATTCCGGTGTGTGCATTTTGCTGTCGCTACACCGTCTAGTGGGCGGGTTCCAACAGATCTATTTTGCGTATTCGTGTTAACAAAGGATGCGGTACCGACAATAGTAGTCATATCATATGCAACAGGTATTGTTTGGTTGAGGTAATCATTGTGCGGGAACTGTGACGTATCATAAATTGTTGTTCTATCAGACCAGTCTTTAGAACTGTCAGTAATGCTCTTCGGAGCAGTAATATCTGGAATAACTAGATCATAACAATTACACACATAGTTATTACAACTAGCACATATCGAGTTAAGTATCTCAAAGGTATTTGACACATTAGTCAGTGGATCGGCATCAATGCCGATTCCCTAGTTCAAACAGAAGTTAGATTTATGGCCCGATGAGCCGCAGAACCAGCAAATTACTGGTTTCTGGTGTCGACACTGGTAAGTTTCATGGGTTGGATCTGAACAGTTAAGGCATCTCGGGCTTACAGCGAAAGGCTGTGGTTGAGCATCTCTTACACCAATCACAATTAATTTCCAGCTAAAAAGAAAAGAAAAAAAAAATGCCAAAAATACCGATTTCAAACAAAAATGTCACAGAAATTTCTTTTCCTTTGATCACCCTGTTGATAGCACAATAAGATTGCCCAGTAATATTTGCAAACATATGTATTTGTTTATGCATCACAGGTCTCCCATGACAGATAGGCCATTTTAGGCTTCTTACAAGCAAATATTGCATTAGGAATCATAGATCAACAAGAGATAACAAGTGATAGACCTGATAAGCCCAGACATGGAGAATATCTGATTTTTTTTATTTATGTTTTATGCAAACAGCTAAAGCTCTGATCAGACTGCACATGTGTGCAGTCTGATCAGAGCTTTTGGCTGTTTGAAAACCTACAAATGATCATTGATTTATATAAAATAAGTGCAAATTCCAAAGTTGGGAAGAGGCAGGGAGCTTGATTGGCAGATAAAGACTTTCTCCCCTGACACAGTTAAAGTGATAGATATTATCTCTGTCTAATCAATAACTATGCCAAATTCAAAGCAAATCGGTCACAAACAAAACCTGCTTTACGGTAAACATTATCTTGAAAAATCATTATCTGCCTTAACAAACATGCAGGCTGGTCATGACCTTCAAAATTATGTTCAAGTACAGCCAAGTCATGGGGATATGCCTATTACAAAATTGGAAAAACATAAATTGACAACTATTTGCTCCAGACCTACCCTGACTAGATTTGAATAATGTAACATTTCCCATGATGCAACACTTTTAATGTCAGACTGGTTGCTATCTTGACAATCAACTGCCAACTGTTTTTCCCCTAGGTGGCTGGGAACCATTTTATTTTAATCTCTACTAGATTCCTTGGAATTTTAGTTACATGTACTTTGTAACTTTAGTATTACTGAGAAGGCTATCACATTTTCTGAGTAATTTATTACCTTAGAGTACCCTGTGTGAACTTGGAAAAAATACTTGCAGGTCTGTAAGTTTGTTTTCGTGTTTAAATTAATTTGGAAATAACAGAATTAATACCTTTTTATCACATATTTTACTATATTCTAATTATTTATACCAGTATTTATAAATATTATTTCATTGCTGTTGCATTTTTTATTATAAACTACATTTTTTTTTTTAATTTGGCAAATAAAAAAAATAGATTATAATGATTTATAGTTTAATTATTTATTATAAAAATATGATTAATAAAGTGGGATAATTTTTCATGAAGAATATTAATTTCTCAGTTGAAAATTTTAATTTGACATTGTGTATCAATATTTTGGTCTCTAAACCATCACATGAACAAGTCAGTGAAATAACCACGCACTAAACCCCACTTTTTATAGAGAAAACTGGGGTTTATCAGAGTATACATTACTGTTTTTATTTCTGCTCCAAGAAATAGGTTGTGGGTACTCGTTAGAAACACCTCAATGAGGCAGTCCTAACTAGTACCCATGAGTCTATATTGAAAGAAAAAAATAAGAAAGATACTAAAATTTTTAGCAAATATTTGTTATTTCTGACACCATGTTGGATGTCATTATTTCGCATAGATATGCTTTCCTGATAAAAATTTTGGTCTCTAAACCTTTAAAGTGACCCACTAGAGCTGGCGGTGCCTTGATACCTGCTCTGTATGCAATAATGCATATCACGTGACTGTCACATCCAGACATTACGATAACACATCCGTGCGACATAGTGCATTCTTCATATCTCCAAATGATGAAAAATTGTAGTAGTTTTCTTATTTTTACCCAATATATAGGTTGTGTGCACTCATTAGAACCGCCTCATTGAGTACCCACATACCTATGTCTTGGAGCAAAAATAAGGGAAAAAAATGTATATCCCTATATAAACCCCACTTTTCTTTACAATATATTATAAAGTGGGATTTACTGGAGGTGTTCATTTCACAGACTTGTTTTGCCATCAAGGCATGTATCCAAGTGCATATACAATTATTGTGTGCCTAAATCTTCCATTCATTTTTTTTTTATTTTTAAACTGTCAAAAAAATATACAGAGGATATTTACTTTTTTGAGGAAGATACCAAAAATATTTCATCGGGTGTGTTGAAAACATTCAATTTTTCACGAGCGCAAAGCATGAGTGAAATTCAGATGTTTTCAACACACGAGATAAAATTACTTTTGGTATCTGTCGATAAAAAGTAAATTTTCTTT
The DNA here is from genome assembly GCA_963580285.1 of Lucinisca nassula. NCBI lineage: Eukaryota > Metazoa > Mollusca > Bivalvia > Lucinida > Lucinidae > Lucinisca > Lucinisca nassula. The sequence continues at coordinate 5,914 of CAUZLF010000221.1, read as the reverse complement.
TTATTTTATGCTTTTATAAGGATATTTACAGTAAATGATCGATCGTACATTACAATTTTGACCTGGCTATGACATCACAAGTGTCAGTTTCAAAACATAAATAGATCGCCATTTTGAATATAGCATTTTTACAGTTCAAAGAGTGCTTTTCAAGGTATTTTACAAAATTATTTTATATAATATGACAATTAACATATGAATTTTGGTGAGAAAAAGTAGACCGGGTTGCTTACCGTGAAATTAACAAGGTCATTTTATTTTTCACAGTGTGAAAATATCATTTTTACTTCTTTCAGATATGCATTGATTTCACTGCAGGGTATAAAATCAAAGCACTGAGAGTACTGGTTGGTCGATCGTCTCCGAGTGTAGGTTGGGAAAATAGTCCTGAGCTGAGAATCAAACTGTTCGTTTAACTTTAAGCAAGCACAGTAGAGCTGATCAGACATCACGTTATGTGGCGTCTGATTATGTATATTCTGTTTGCCAATGCCCAAGTGTACAAGCACAGTCCACCCGCCCCCACCCATCGGGGCTTGAATAAATAGATGGGCTGCATGATGCTTCCATGCAGAGCTGAAAGTCCCGTAACATTGGAAATAACGTCTCCAAATGACCTATACAGTGTTAACGGGGACGTTAAACATTAAAATCAAACAAATGAGCACAGTCCAGAATTTTCTTCTTACGCTGCGTTCTGACGTCTTAGGGTAGTACTTGGATTTTGTTCAACAGAGTGGGGAGGGTGCAAACGCAGCCCCTCCCATCTTTTGGAAACTATTTTAGATTCATACAGTTTTTCACCCTCTGCAAAATACCTGAAAGTCGCATCCTCAACCCGCCCCTTTTCAGAGTCTGCGTACGGCCCTGAATCATGTTCAAAACTGTTGTTGCATACATACGGCGAACTGTTTTGACCTGATCAGAAGCAATGTACTCTATATCCGATCTTGGTCTACACTGTATGTCTAATAATGGTACCACCTATAAAGTCTGGGCTACTCATTTTTGCACTTAAACATTTCAGGTTTCTAAAATTTAGTTCTTAGCAGGAGTGCAAAAAGTCTATTTTTACTCAACTTGGCATACATTTGTGTAACAGTTTTATAAAAAGAATGTTCCGAAAGACATCACGTGACAGTATGGCCTGGATTCTTTCATTACGTGAGCAACCTGGCATTCTTATACTATTTCGTTTAACCCTCAAATGCCACTATTTAAACAAACAGTGAAGTTCCTGTGCAACCTGCTGATCAGACAACACATTCTGCTGCATCTGATCTGGGAATTATCAAGCACACGATTCCTGTCAAGACTCCATAGATAGCTCTTGTTGCATCGATAAAACTAGCGCAACGTTTCAAGTTCTATTAATAAAACATAATATTGGTTTTCCCAAATCAGTGATGGTCAGGTGGACAACTGCATGAATTCTGTTTGGCCATTTAGTAAATTAGGGTCAATCGTAAACCAATCGACCCAATAAAATCAATTTGATAAAAATGAAACCTTTTTCAATCCTTTAAAATGCCAATCACAACAACTACCACCTGTGCTTTGTTGTCTGATCTGAGTCCACACTTTTGCTCATAATGTATGCAAAAATATGTTTAAAGTTTTCAGCAGACAACATAAACTGACACCATTTTCAGATGCAGTTTAATTTTCTTGGCTTTAAATGTTTTCTTGAACTAGACCAAAATCAATATTGTCACATATTTTTGGTCTTGTGGTCATAAAAACTTTGATCATACCAAACTCAGCTGAACTTGATGTTGGTCCTGCTAATGATCATTGATTTGTTTGATCTGTGGTTTAACGTCCCCATCAACACTGTACAGGTCATTTTGGAGACGTTGCTTCCAATTTTGTGGGACTTTTACCCGACATTGAGATCAAATGACAAGATGATGTCGCCAAATGAAACCAATAGGGTTTATAAGCATGGACGGTCCGACTCACACCGCTTTGCCTGGGCAGGCTTAGATTCTCTAAGCCGTTTACCAGTACTCATGTGCGGTCAGATTTCAGCTCTGCATGGAAGCATCATGCAGCCCATCTATTTCTTCAAGCCCCGATTGCTCATGATCATTAAAATGCCAACCATTAAAACTTGGTAAGCAGGGTCAATTTCATTCTCTGCTGAACATCACGTGAACAAGTCCATGAAATAAGGACCCCCCCCCCACCCCCTACACCCCACTTTATATAGATAAAACTGGAGTTTACGGGGGTATACATTATTTTTCTTATTTCTTCTCCAAGACATAGGTTTTGGGTACTCGTAACAAAAATATTACAGATTTTCATCAGAAAAAAAGCCATTTTGGGGATGAGAATTTTGTGTGTGAATTCCGGTTTAACGTCGCTTTCAACAATTTTTCAGTCATATCACAACGGTGTCTGGTTGCGACAGGTAGCTCAATGCTCACTTTTATAGTGCTGCCTCACTGAAGTATCATGTCCCAGACATATTACATGATACCACACCCGGTCACACTATCCTGACACTGGGTCGACCAGTCCTAGCTCTACAGGCCCGTAAATCTGAGTGCCAAGCGAGGAGCAGCTAGTACCATTTTTAACGACTTTGGTATGTCGCGGCCCGGGATCGAACCCGTGCCCTCCAGTTCCCCGGAGCGGGCGCTCTACCAACTGAGCTATCGGCACGAGTGAGTTATTGTAATAATAATTTGAGCAATAATTATTGTCCACTGGTATTTAAAAGTATAATGAACCCACACCATGTTGACTCCGGATATATCCTCCTTGAAAAACCTATGGATCCTGATCAGCTGGCTTCTCAGAAGCCAGCTGATCAGGATCTATACTGTTTTACTTTCTGCTTCTGAATTCAAGGTAAAAATTGAAATCGGGCAACACAATTGGCTGAAAATGGGGGAGGAGTGTGGTATATTGAAATATTCAACATGGTGAGGGTTCAAATGACCAATAATAGAGGTGAACTGATGAGGATGATGAAAAAAGTTCTTTTTTTTGGTTTATGTCTTTTTTTTTTTTTGCATAAACAAAACCTTTCTAACCATCATAAGGGAGATCAATGAAGAGAGAAATGACCACTTTTGCAACAGCTTATCACTCCTACACTGCCTAATCCACATTCAGTTACTGCTTAAGGGGAATGGGAACCCTTGGCAGATTTTCTTGCCATTTTTCACAGGTAGACAACTTTTGGGACTTCCTGTTCGCCATTCTATAAGCCCTAGCTGTCCCACAGAAACAGGGGTCTACTCTTAAAGAAAAGAATTTGTTCCTCAGGAGCAAAATTCTTTCCTTTAGGAATTGACCCCTAATGTCATGGGAGACAAAAATACTTTTGCAGGAGTTGCCTCCTCTGAAGGCATTCCAATTCCCCTTGAACCAATTTTTTCTAATCTTACAAGGGGTGGCTGGGTGAGGCAAAGTGTTCGTGTATCTTGCATCACCGGGGCGTCCAACTGAAATTGGCTTACAGTTGGGGCAAGGCCTGCTGTCCTTGCAGCAGGTATGCATAGAGAGGGAGAATATTGTTATTTCTTCAGTTTCTACACTTCTTTCTTCATTTCCTTCACTTTTATCTCCTCTACTGTCTTCTGTCACTTTTCTCCTTTTCTCTGGGAGATGACACAAAATGACCAACAAGTGTTGACATGTCATTTAAAACCCCAATATCACAATCAATCAATCTCATTCTACCATTTCTTAATTATTACCAATATTAACCAGAAATCATTCCGCCCCCCCACCCATCGGGGCTTGAAGAAATATATGGGCTGCATGATGCTTCCACGCAGAGCTGAAACCGACCCGCACACGAGTACTGGTAAACCGCTTAGGGGATCTAAGCCTGCCCAGGCAAAGCGGTGTGAGCCAACCCGTCCATGCTTATAAACCCTATTGGTTTCATTGGGTGGCAGGGCTTGAGATGTCATTTCATCTCAATGTCGGGTAAAAGTCCCACAAAATTGGAAGCAACGTCTCCAAAATGACCTTTACAGTGTTGACGGTGACGTTGAACCTCAACTCAAACAAACAAACAAAGCCAGAAATCATTCTGAAGTTACAATGGCCACTGTTGAAGTACAGTGAAATTCCACTAATAAGACCACCTAAAATTAAGGTGAATTCTGCTTTAACCCTTATCTTGCTGAATATTCATTTAAGCCACACCCATTTCTGTTTATCAACCAATCAAATTACTTGATGTAATTTATTGTAACAAATTCATAAACTGAATGCCAAACAGCGTAGATCCTGATCAGATGGCTTCTTCAGAAGCCATCTGATCTGGATCTACACTGTTTGCAAATATAGGGGTTGTCGTGAACAGCAAGATAAGGGTTAAAAGCTTATTTGGAAGGTGAATTTATTCTTTTTTTGTGTGTTTTCAACACACATTCTGGTCAGAGACCACATTTGGGATTGTCCCAAAGGTGGTCTTAATATAGAAATTTTACTGTATTTTAGACAGAAAAAAATGTTGCACTGCACAAGAATGATCTAGAAAACTAGACAATCACTAAAGGTAATATATGTTTCACTAGATGATAATTCGTTTGACATATGCAGTAGGCACACATTCTCCAAGAAATACATAGCCAAAGTCATTCAAGGGGACATAATCCTGCAATATAGGGCGGGATCAGAATCCTGTTTCCTTTATGCACATGTTCAATGCATGTCTGAACTGTGTTGCAAGTTTCAATGTCCTGCATTAAATACTGCATCAAATACTGCATTAAATACTGTAGGATGATGTCAATTGTGGAGACAAGAACACTGCTATTTTACATCCGGCTGAAGTGTTTAACTTGTTCAAGGGGGCATAATTCTGCAATAAAGGGCTGGATCAGAATCCTGTTTCCTTTATGCACATGTTCAATGCATGTCTGAGGTGTATTGCAAATTTCAATGTCCTGCATTAAATACTGCATCAAATACTGCATTAAATACTGTAGGATGATGTCAATTGTGGAGACAAGAACACTGCTATTTTACATCCGGCTGAAGTGTTTAACTTGTTCAAGGGGGCATAATTCTGCAATAAGGGGCTGGATCAGAATCCTGTTTCCTTATGCACATGTTCAATGCATGTCTGAGGTGTATTGCAAGTTTCAATGTCCTGCATTAAATTACTGCATCAAATACTGCATTAAATACTGTAGGATGATGTCAATTGTGGAGACAAGAACACTGCTATTTTACATCCGGCTGAAGTGTTTAACTTGTTCAAGGGGGCATAATTCTGCAATAAGGGGCTGGATCAGAATCCTGTTTCCTTTATGCACATGTTCAATGCATGTTTGAGGTGTATTGCAAGTTTCAATGTCCTGCATTAAATACTGCATCAAATACTGCATTAAATACTGTAGGATGATGTCAATTGGGGAGACAAGAACACTGCTATTTTACATCCGGCTGAAGTGTTTAACTTGTTCAAGGGGGCATAATTCTGCAATAAGGGGCTGGATCAGAATCCTGTTTCCTTTATGCACATGTTCAATGCATGTCTGAGGTGTATTGCAAGTTTCAATGTCCTGCATTAAATACTGTAGGTCAGGAGTTGCAGAGACACAAACAGTTCTATTGAACCTCCTATGCTATATGTATGGCCAAAATGTTTAACTCTGCAATAAGGGGTTGAATCAGAATCCTGTTTATCCTTTATGGCACATGTTTAATGCATGTCTGAACTGTGCTGCAAGTTTCAATGTCCTTTTCAAGGGGACATAATTCTGCGAAAGGAGGTTGGATCAGAATCGTGTTTCCTTTATGCACATGTTCAATGCATGTCTGGACTGTGTTGCAAGTTTCAATGTCCGGTGCCATATAATATTTTGACCCGCCTAAAAAGTGACCCACGGGTCATAATATTATGACCCGCGGGTCAATATATTATTATAATATTTTGACC